>JAKTWL010000022.1:0-143193 GCA_030581995.1 Wickerhamomyces sp. NRRL YB-2243
TTTTTTTTTTTTTTTTTTTTTTTTTTTACATCTATAACCTTGAGTTTTATGCCCGGAGTCGAAACTTTCCGCTACTTTGAATTCCCAAGATATACAGCTTTCTTTATCAATTTACACATCAAAATCATCGTAGTCTTACCATGTCAGCCATTAAGAATTTGGCTCAAGTTGATGAAAAGAGAGTTGAGAAGATTGCTGAGGAGCTTGCTGATGATCTTTTCCCAGATTTTAGAACAGCATTGACGCTAAATCAATCAAAGAAAGAAGCCCTACTGATAGAAAAATTACAACTGATTGATAGATACACCATATTAACAGAATCTATCAATAAGAAGTTTAAAGATGGGTTTATACATCTATCAAGAGCAAATTATGCCAAAGCTGGTACAATGAACGTCAAGTATGGGAAAGATTATTGGGATGATAATGTCAAAGCTACAACTAAAGTGGAAATCGAAGGTAATACTATGATGTTGATCAATCAAGAAATAGAGGTGCACCAAGACATTAAAAATTCCAATAATACATTAAGAAGAAGGAAGAATGAAGTACTGGTTAAAGGAGAAGAAAAAGTCAAAGAATTAAACTCAAAAAAGAAGCTTTACGATCCTATAAACATGTTTGGGGTTCTGGTGCCATATCAGTTGAAAGAATCTCAGTCAAGTTTCAAAAAATCATTGAATGATATTGTGGAATTGATCAACCTTAAAAATAAGATTGAAAAACTGAACATAGATTTGATGGGAGAATTGAAAGTTAATATTACGAATATCAGTGAAACTGTTGAAGAAATTAAATAATATAATAAGAATCGACCCAACTTATCCAGTATTGTAGAAAAATTATGAACCATATGACTACAATAGACGTTTTTTTTTTTTCAATGAATGAGATAGGCTTAGTGTTTTATGAAAGCTTGATAGAAACATCATTCAAAACCAAAAACAAAAGACATATTTAATAGTAAAACAAGATCAAAATCATTAAAAAAACCAGCTTATGAGTGTGAGCGAGCGTTCTAGTTAGGATGGGTCATAATAGTCATGAAAGAGTGAGTGGTTAAAAAAAAAAAAAACAACAACAAATGAGTGAATGCAGTGGGTGAGGGGTCTTTATAATGATTTATGGGAAACTTTCTCTGAAATTGGATCACAAGGAATAATAGTAATAACTAAATAACTAAACAGCTGAAGGTAATAAAGTACCAACTTTGTGTTGTCTTGGAGTAGATTCAGCGTCACTAGCAATGTTAAAATTTGGACTTGACATCAAATCTTCATCACTATTCACACATTCGTTGATTGAAACGGTGTTAAATTTTGAAGTATCTTGTTTATAGAAATGTTCTAGTCTTGACAACCTTGTGAATTTAGCCGCTCTTAATGAAGCAATAGTTTCATCAAGTTCATCCAATTCCAATCTGTTATCATCATCATCATCATCATCAAAATTTTCACCATATGACCCAAAGTCAATATTTGAGACTGTTGAACGTAATTGATTTTCTTTTTTGAAAAAAATTGGATTTGACAAAGTTCTTGATAATCTTGTTAGTTTCGAAGTTGGAAGTTGATCAATTTCAGTGGTGATCTTGAAAATTTTTTTAAAATCATCAATTGATTCCATGATTTCTTGATATTCTGATTTTGATTTATTCATAAATGAGGCTTCCATTTCATTACAGAACAAATTTAAATCTTCATTAATCTTTGGTGAAAAACTAAATGAATTGGATTTCTTGAGAAAGTTTCTTGGAGTAGAAAGTCTTCTCTCCAAAGATGATGGAGTAAGCTCATCGTAGATCCACGATTGACGAACAACATTGCTTGGATCAGGTGTACCCCAAGTTGTGAAACTTTCTGGAAATTTAAAATTTGAGGCATAGTCAACTGAGCACTGTTTGGTGATTTGATTCTTTTCCAACTTTTTCAAGTTTTCAATAGACGAAGAAGAAGAAGTTGAATAACTGTGACTTGTCTTACGAGCTATCTTTTGTTTAGGAGATTGTGACCATGATGTTAGTTGAACTGAGTGTTTTCTTGATTTATTACCAGTTGAAACTGATGTAGCCAGTGTGGAAATTGAACCAGATCTTGTAAATACATTTGAGCTCATTGATGTTGCATTTGAAATGGAGCGAGGTAGTTTGGATGAAGACTCGTTGTAATTTAACTGAGGTGATGTTCTGTTGAATGCAACAGCATTGGAATTATGCTTGATCTTACTTGTTCTTGGTGAGTCTTCCTCTTTACCTTCTTCATTTTTTTCTCCTTCTTCAATTCCTTGATGTAGTTGTTCTTGTATTGATGTTGGCATTTCAAATGATTTATTTGTTATTGGAGTCTCAGCATCAATATGACTTATGTGATTGAAATGAAAAGGAGTGGATATCTTCTTTCTGATTTGCCTTTTTGGCTTCTCTTTCTCAGAACCTGACATAGATAACTTCTTAAACATCCCAACAAACTTGTTTGACTTCTTCTTGTTTTCATATTCAATGTCATCAATTGCATGTTGAAAGAAACTAGTTGGTGGTAAAGGAGGAAGATTGATGTTCTTCTTATTCAAAAGGATAGGAGTGTCACTATTGATAACTTGAATGGAAGGATCATTCATATAGAGCTTTTGAGAACCATCATCCTCTATCCAGATGGAATCCATTTCGTTCAGGTTCATATTGGTAATCGATCTCAACAACAATTTGGTTGATAGGGCGATTAACGATGAATGGATATACAAAGCCTTTTGATGAGATACTTGGTTGATTATAAAGGAGTCTTCTAATTTTTTTTTTTTTTCAACTGCCCTTTTTGTCTAAGTGATTTGAGAAAGATTGACCACAGGCACTTGCATAAACCTTTACAATCTTTATATAACCAGGCCCTTATTTTTTGACTGTGTTGTTTACCGATTATCCAATGGCGCCTTTCAATATATAAAGAGATCAGATCACACGACTGACGAGATTGACCTTATAAGAGAAGACTCTGCTGTTAAAGAACTGGGTCTTGATTAATCTCGTGGACACAAGATCTCCCGAGCTCTTTTCACAACTTGGATTTGTAAAAGAATAAGATCAACACGCTTTTTATTCTCTTAGCCCACTGCATTCCCAATCCCCACTGACCCAGGCACATTTTCCTCTGACGCGTCAAGTGTTGAAAAACGCGAAAATTCCAAAATTTACCTCATTGGGTAATCAACGCGTATGGCATGATAAACTCTAATAAAATCATGCATCACTCAACGGTTCGGATTACGTCGTTAAAACGCTCAGGTACAACTAAAGAGTAAATAGGGCCCTAAATATTAGGACTGTCTATTGTTAATTAAAAGTTTGCAGCGTGTTGGCGTGCCTTACGTTGGGTTACAAGTTTCGGTGTTATATCAGCATTGGGGGCTTTTGCCCATTGTGATTTGCCCATCAGTTCAATAGTGTTAGATCACGACAGTTACTACATTAATCGACGTAGATCATCAAAACAGTTCGCCTATCAACTCATAAGTGGGAAATGAAGCTCGAAGCGTCATCCAGCTGAAATATCATATTCATGAGTACCTGAGGTATCAGGCGCTGATTTAACAGATGGATTCACTTATGATATCAACAATATTTATGAATGGGGTACGTCCCTGTCTACATTTGAATTATATTAATACAATCATTACATGGTCTATAATCAATTGAACAGAGTGATCCAACCACATTATATTCATTTATGTTATATATTATTGAACCTTGAACATTCATATCAGGAGAAATATCATGCATCGAGCTGATCATGAGGCGTACATTGAGCCAACTTATATGCATTACTACTATATCATGAGTTGCTATCTACAAGAATACTAATATGATCGAAGCTTAGTTAACGCCTTGAGAATTATAATATATATATGTTTCGAGCGCCTATATGATTGAGAGGGAAAATCCCATAGATTATCAGTGGATAGTCATCATCACTTTCTGCTCTCTTTGAGCTTTTTAAAATGATTTTTGAAAGTCTCACCACCTTTAATTTCATCAAGATTTCTCTTTAGACCTTTTGAATCTTTCTCATTGATTACATCTTCTCCAATCATGATTGTTTGTTTGTAACTTTTCAACCTCAATCTTCCATTCAGCAAAACTTTACTTGCTTTATCTTTGATCAAGTTTTCACTGGATTGTTTAAATCCCAATAGAGTTAACACATTGAGAATATCCCCAAAACTTCTTAGTTGAGTAGAATTCTTAGCACCACTTGACACAACAATGTTTTGGTTTCTTGATGCTCTTAAAACATTCAATGTATTATTAATGAACTGTGATCTTGAAGTCCCATCAGTTAAATAAGAAGAATATGTAATCTCAAACTTAATCCCCTTTTTAACAGCAGCTCCAACAGTCTTATGTTTTAAGAACGTGGGTAGTCTAACATCATAATTGAAAGTGATCAAATCAATATCCAAACTATTACAAGCTAACAACAACCCTTTTTCTGAAATAGGTAATGCTGCAACAATATCAAACGAGTTCTGCAATTTCGATATACTTTGACCTTGACTTGGCTCATCTATTATAATAGTGACTCTTGAATATAATTGCAACCTTGAGTCAAACTCTTTCAAAAGTGTCAAATCAATAGGATTAACATTATTAGCAGGAACTTTATCACTATGATTCAACGTGAAGTTCAAAACAATGTGTGTATAACCCAGTTCTTCCAACGTCGAAAGGGTATTTTTCAGTTGTACTATATCGTTATGAGTTGGTGGTTCATTGTAATTCTTTTGTGGCCAGTGAACATTCAAATCGATCAGCATCTTCGAGTCAAATTGTAGACACAACATTCCCTCATCCACTGTTCTTCTAGATGTGCAAAAATTTAACCAAGTTGGAGCATCACAACACCACCTGAAGGAAAAAAAACCAGTGCTACTACCAGATAGCACGTGATCGTATTTCTGCTGTACTATGGTTCTTAAAGTCATAGTTTATATCGCTACTACTGGGTTTCATATTCATCTCTTGATCGGATATCATAACTATGACATGTATTGTATGTCGAGTTGATGTCCTTTACTTCTCATAGATTGTATGAAGAGCATCAGCAATTGAATCAAACTGAGAGCTTGGAACAAATTCAGACTTTAATTGTTTCTTTGCCTTTTTCTCTCTATTAACTGGCTGAATCATGTTCTTTCTCTGTAAAAACAAATCTCTATAAGATTCATTAGATTTGAATGAGTCCAAGTTATGGAATTTTCTAAAGTTTGGGTCAGAAAGTTTCATCAATAATACTAATGTGAAATAAGCATCATTCCCACCGTTATGTAAATGACTATGAGGTAGATTTAGTCGTTGTAATATAGCACCCAAAGAAGATCTGTTAATACTATCAGCAAGTGTATAAAGTTTTTGAGAATCAGCAACTTGAACATTTACAGGGAAGTACACGCCAATTGATTTTAACCATGAAACATCGCCTTGTAAAGCATGACCAACAACCACACCGTTCATACCTATCTTTTGACGTGTTACAAAATAATGATCAATCAATGTCTGGACAAGCTTTCTTGATTCATCCAGTGTAAGAATTATGGAACTTCCACAAAGAAAATTATCTTTGTTATCGTTGACATATGACCCATTTCTAAGGTGTAAAAACTCCTTGACCAAAATGTGAATGTTTAAAAGATTTGGGAATAACGATGTTGCATCTTTTAATGGATCATATATCGAGAGTCCAATCTCTGTTATCAAATTAGGTTTTCTTTCATATGCTTCAATATCGATTGAAAATAAGACATTTTTTTGAGAATTAACAGTAATCAAGGTTTTCTCAAGTTCTCTAAAAATATTATCATCCTGTAGCCTTGGATTAGATTTTCTTGTGGCATTCAATTTAGTCAAATAGTCAGCTAGCTGATAATATCTTGATCTTGAAAGTTTATCCAATGTGTTGAAATCAATCAATGAATCATCAATGTTTGGAATAATTTGCTGAAGGCTAGGATTTACCATTTTATGATTGATTGAATACTCTATGTGTGGATGATCAGTATCATAGTTGTAAACCCTGGTTCTCTTACCATGTTGCTGTTCTGATTTTATTGATGCTTTCTGTTGTTGATTTATGACTTGATTTAGTTGGCCTTGTTGAACAGACCCGTCGGAGTAATTACTAACTTGGTTCTGAAGTCTGTCAGAAAAATCATTGGAATTTTTGGCTGTCTTGTGGAAATTTGAAACCTTCTTCATATTCCTGTTACGTCTATTTGGAGTAGTTGCACTAGGACGTTTTACTTGTGACATAAGTCCTGTAGATACTGAACGCTGTGACAATTTCTGCTTAACAGAGTGCGTGTTTGACGTATTTGTTGATGCTGATATACTTCTTCTCGGTAGAAGACGATACATCAGTAACGGAACCAAGACGCAGAAGTAGAGTACCTTGAATATTGAAAACGAAGAGTACAATTTGAGAACTTTTAGCGCTACAAGCGAGCTCCACTGCTACAATTTTTGTGAGTTTCAGGAAATCCGGTACATCATGAAGGAGATCCGGTTTACTTTGGAATACCTGACTCACTAAAGACCCTGTTTGGAAGCAGTATGATTTTAGATTTTGTCCTTGGACATCATTCTATAATATGCTTCAGGTCTATGTATTTCCGAAGGATTATTGGGTCACTGATACATATTTCTGATGGGTATTTGAGATTTTGACTACCGTCTCAGAGCAAGTGCTCATAACTGGATATTCCTTTGTTTTGTATAATTAGTTTGTGTTTGGGAGATTCAAGGACACATCATATCGCTATATATCTCACTCTAATCTCTATACTCAACGTTTATAAGTCTGATGTTCGTTAATAGGTGCATGTATGATCTATTGCTAAAGAGGAGCATATACTTTTCAGCTCCATGTGGTGATTCTACCACTGATCCATGCCCTATTGATGAATGTTGAAACTGGTGAGTGTCAACCCCATTTCCTGCAGCAACTCCAGAATGGGCCATATCTCGCTTATCAACTGTATTCGTATTGAACGAATCAATAACCGAACAGATTGAGATTGTCAAGAGAATAGGAACTGAGAGACTCACAGCAAAACTCATCAAATACTGGACAGAGTATGCTGTATCTTTCAGTGGGTCTCCTGAATTGGTGTCAAGTTCTCAGTGATATAACATATCATTACAACAATATCATGCTAGATGCATGTCTCATGTTTACTTTGAACTTAGAAGCATGGAAGCAGTTTTTCCAGACTTAGGGTTATTCCGACGATAATGTTTGATTCGATCAAAGAGACAAAATTGCAGTAATATAGAGTGTCAATGGAATGGAGGAAGAGTTGAGTTGTGTTACAACGAATTTCACTGCTCAGTATGATATTTATTTAATGGGGGATTATGTAGAATCGATCAACGGAAATAATGAACCTTCTACAGCAATGAAACAATCTAGATGAATGATGATGATCAAAATTTGTATTGAAATTGAGTATGTTTCTGTCGATCAATCCAAGTTCAAAACGTTCAAACTGCTCAGTTAAGAGTACTTTCATAACGTATATGGACCAAGGATGATCACAGATGGTATTGGTTTAATCTTCTTTTCTCTTTTGATCAAAAAGATTAGTCAAGTATTGGAACCTGTGCTGGTATATGACATGGAGAACGTAAAACGATCTATCATTTGTCACAAGCTGAAAAAAACAATATATTACAATCTGCTTTCTATACTCAACAGCGTCGAATGAAAAGTCGATTTATTGTTCTCCCTTATCATTCCAGTAACTTTACAGAGCTAAGCAGTACCCCTATAACAATGCTCAAATGTCATTTGACATGCCATGAGGTTTTGAAATAAAGGATGCTTGTTACATATATGTAGTTGGTAAAATGCTTGCCATTGGGTCTTGAAAACTTGTTAGACCACAAATAAACCTGTCCTGTTGTGAATATTATCCAAGACTAGTTGTTGAATATAATTTTGGACTAACTTCACCATGGAAAAGATTTCTCGTTTTCTTTTTTGAAGCAAGTTGTTAGGGTGACCAAAAATCGAGAACTGTTAATGCTATACGTCTGTGTATTAGAATTCGTTGTGTCGACTTTTGGGGATTGAATTGAGAGTCATATAACTGTCATCAATCTTGCCAACAAATCTCTTAGAGATTGAGTTACAAGCTTGGTAATATAGTTCCTGATGAAATTGAATCATCTTGTACAACTCAGTGGTTTCCGTTTTTGCAAATCTATAATAAGTAGTGCATCATGTATGTAAGGCATTAATCAATCACAAAACTATCTAGTTATTTATATATGTTTAACAAAGCTTCTTCATAACGTTTATGTGAGATTGAAGGATATTTTTTCGTTTTTGTATAACTTTCCACTGAAACATGACTCTTTGTATTCCACGATCTCAAGATATCTTCCAATTCGGTAATGAGGAATCCTTCCATGTATTTGAGGTTTGCATTGATGTCATCTAGCTCAAATCTAATTCTAGTATAAGGATTCGTGAGTGTTAGGAGCAAAAACATTGTAAGGTAAGATCTATTACCAACGTTGTGAATATCAGCAAATGGGATTTTCAGTCTTTTCAAGATTTGCTCTAGCTCCATGAAGGCCGATAGTTTTATATTGGAGGTACCACCTTTCAATAGATAATCTTGTTGTTGGTAAAGAAACGGAATCATGTATAGTAAGTGTGTATCAAATATGTCACTCTTATTGATTGGTAAAACAATTCCATGCTTTCCTAGAACCTTGATTGTATTTAAAGTAGAGTGTCCAACTAGTTTTGCCCTTCTTCTAGAGTCTGGCTCTAATATGAAGTACCTGTTGGTCAATGCTTTGATGAAATCAATGGCTTTATGAATGGTTAATTTAACACTATTACCATGGTAACTATTTGTTGAAAGCACACCATGGAAGTCTCTTAGTATTATATGATATCTTTCGAGGGTGGGTATGATTGAGTTCTTGTTATGCTCTGGATCATAAATAGTAATACCAATCTCTCTAAGTTCATCATTTAAAACTTTCGTATCAATAGAAAATAGAACGTGGTTTTGATCATTAATCACACTCATACAGTTGTTCAGATAGTTGAATCTTGATTGAACAAATCCATCTGTATCATTCAATGCAAGCATCTTCTTTTGCAGTGACCATAAGAAATCTGAAGTTTTTGTGGATCTGAAATCCTGCAAATATGTCGTTTGAGTTTGTTCATCATCTTTGCGATATGGAGTCCACGATGGCAGTGATTCTGAGTATGAAAGTTGTTGAATATTCTTGTATTGTTCTTGCAGCTTCCTCACTGCCTCTAAATTGTCAGATGATATCACTTCTGGGTTGGTTTTCTTGATATTGTTTATGTACTCTTGAAAGCCCTGTGATATCAAATCACTCACCAGACAATCATAAGGTTGTTGAGCTGAGTCAAATTCCTCGATTTTTTGGATTTCCTCTGGAAGATAGGCCGTTCTGATGGTCGCTTTTCCAAGTGATGTCTTGATATAGTTGGGTAATGGCTCATTGTCTTTGTCAAGCTGAAGACAGGATTCATTCGCATGATTATGTTTGGCAGAGTTGGAATTGGGGAGATATTGGCTGAAAGAACGCCAGAGTCGGTAATTCGACCTCGTGAAGAAATAACTTTGCTTGATCCGAAGAAGTAAAACCATTTGATTGTCCTGATTTCTAACTGGAAAAGAAATGCTTCTTTAAGGTCCTACTCCTTGTACTTAGCACTGTTTAGCAGCAGCTAACAGTTTAATGTTCGCGACCATGAAGACCCGCGATAATTACCCTTTATGGCTCTTTCATAAAGAAGATACTTGAGAGTTGAAAGTGAAGTAGTGATGATTCTATTTCTAAGTTGATAATTAATTGATTGCCTGCAGCACTACACCCATTCTCACCAATCCATGAAGTGCTCCGTTACTCGCCTACTAGTTCAAATGTATAAAATGTTTGAATATTAGCATTAATAGCAACGCGCTCGTTGCACGCGTCGTTCGGAGTCTAGGCCGTACAACAGCTCGATATTGACGTCTAAGTCGACATCTCTGATAAAGCTGAGCCATTCACGCTTGGACGCTTGATTCCCCAGTAGCAGTAGTAGTAGTTGGACAACGGCAATAGCACAGATGAATCATGCTGATATTACTGGAAGTCTTTAGAGGACACACATCAAGAACTCCCATACAAATCAACATCCTTACACCACAATACTCTGAACTAGAATTGCAGCTTAACTCCACTCACATTAGGCCAATTTCCGTGGGAGTTTCATCAACTATACCAGTGAAAGACACTTTATGAGCCTAAATACTACCTACCAAACATACCTCCAACCCCCTCCCAGTCATGACGGACTAAACGTGTTTTAAACAACAGCACTGTGATTCGGTACGCACCACACCAGCATAAACTTGTCCACACAAAAAAAAAAATTTTTCAGTTGGGCCGGAAAAAAAAAATAATGAAAAAAGCTTACACAGAAAAATCAATATTTTTTTTGTCGAATAAAATTCTTTACAAATTGAACCAAGTTTTCAATAAGATCACAAGTCACCAACACACCCAAATTTGGAATTTCACTGACTTCCAACAGCTCAATTTCGTTACACATCCATAAAATTGAATAGGTTTCTACGCCGTACACGAAAATTGATCTGATTGAACTTGGAAATAAGAATTTAGGTCTACGCTTGAAAGAAATTTTCCACTCTACGCATATATATAAGAGGAGCCGATTAAAAACAAAAGAACAAGAGTAGTGTCATCAAGAATACTTTGCTCATTCAAATCTTTAAATTCAGTTACATATATACAGCATTTTCATATTCATAAATATTGGGATCATATCATTCTTTAATACCCATCATGTCTACCATTTCATATGCCAACGTCGTTGCTACTGGATCAACAACGCCAACAAGCCAAGCTGATTCAATTGACATCAATACTGATTCTATCAATGAATCATTAGAGAAAGTTCAAGTCTCTGAGGAAACCAATTCTGATGAGCAAGCTTTGCCATCTCCAAAAGCTTCTCCACAAGCTGAAAAAGTGAAGAAAGATGTACAGTTGGCTCCAGCTCCAGTTCCACAAGTTAGTGCATGGGGTTCAAGTCCATCTTCAAGATCGAATTCAAATCTCACTGTTGATGCTAAATCTTGGCCATCTCCTTTGGAAGTTCCTTCACAGGTTTCGCCAAATGGTTCTGTTGCTAAGAAAATTGTTGCTTCCAAGAGTTCGAAAGAAAAATGGGTCCCATTCAAAGCTTCTGTTGTTCTATCTACCTCTTCATCTTCTTCTCTTTCCTCAAGTAAGAAACAAAACACTCAAAAGAGAAACTCCACCAAGAATGTCAGTAATAGTAACTCATCTGTCAAACCAACTGATTCTAAAAAGAGAAAGAACAAAACTGAGAAACGAACTCAATCCAAAGACCAACAGCAAAAGGAACAATCAGAAGAACAAGGTCAAGATTCGAATGAAGCTTTTACCGAGGACAAACCTGAATCGAAAGAAACCACTGACTTTGAATCACAATCAACTCAGCAACAGGCTGCACAAGTACAACAATCTCGTCAATCAAACAAACCTCAATCAGCATCACCACAACCTGCCCATGACTTATCACAACCTCAAGAACAACAACAAGAACAACCACAACAACAACTTCATCAACAACAATTCAACATCCCATTCCACCCACATCAGCAACAGTTTTACCCACAAGTTCAAGGTCAAACATTCCGTCCATACCGTACTTACAACAACAACTCAAGACGTTATAATAAGTACCAAAACAATCAAAACGGTTCTGTCAACGGATTTGTTCGTCACAATTCTCACCATCAACAATTCACACCATTCCACCAACAATCACAACAATCTCATCATCATCACCATCAACGTCGTCATCATTACAACAACATAAATCAAGCAAACGTCAAACCAATCGAACCATTGTTTTCATTGATAAAACAAGTTGAATACTATTTCTCTATTGATAATTTGTTGAAAGATTTTTATTTGAGAAAACAAATGAATGATGAAGGTTGGTTACCATTGAATGTTATTGCTAACTTTAACAGAATGCATATCTTGAGTACTGGTGATGTTAGTTTAATCAGAAGATCAATTGATGAATTGAATGGCCAAGTTTTGGAAATTGCTGAATTCGATAATGATGTTTTGAAGGTTAGAGCCAAAGAAAATTGGAAAAACTGGGTTTTACCTGCTAAGCAAAGAGATGCTGCTGGTAATGATGAAAGTGAATTCGTTAAGCTGGTTGTTCGTCCTGCACAAACTGCTCAAACCGAAGAAGTGGAAGTTATTGCTGAAACTATTGAAGTTGCTGGTGACTCTGAAGCCAAAGAAGAGAACTGATGGTTAAGTTGTACATCTACATAAAATATCCAAAAAAAAATCAGTATCTGGCTCCACTAAACATAGATTAGGAGAACAATACTCATCTGGAACTGCACGATATTCTTCATACTCTTTCTCATTATCAACATTTTGTGTGTCGTGTTTATTATCTTCTCTTGCTTTCATCACACTACTCATTTTAGAATTCATCGTTAATATGCATTTACTGATTTCCCACTTCTGTCTTATATAGATCGATGCTGGATTCCATTGCATTTTAGGAACACTTTTTTTCTGTCCATTGTCATTCATCTTTCACACATCATTGAGTTATAATTGTCATACATGTCATGATTTTAGATTTACTTCTTCAAAAAGAGTCATTTGATCAACTCATTACAAACAATAACTCATTCAAAATTCAACTCACTCTGTAATTAGTTCATATAAACACACGAAAAAAACAAAGAGAAAAAAAGCTTTAAAGAATAAATAATGTCATCAAATGAACTTTGAATCATGTAAAATAAATAGAAACATCATAACAACATATCAGGTATCAATCATGATTAAGAAGGAATAGGCATCAGTATCATCACTCATCAAATTCCGAAGAAGGACCTCAAATCTTTCCATTTTAGATCATCATAGATATAAACCATACTTGATTCCAAACCATGTTGCAAGAAGCTTGGGTAGAATCTATGCAAATACATCACTAGTCCCCAACTTAAACTTGCAAATACAAACCAAGAATTTTTCTGGATGTTTCCTCTTAAATGCTTCTTGTCAATACTTTTCAAAGTCAATTGATGATCTTTGCTCAACTTTGCTAATTTGTAAGCCAGAAGCTTACCCAATCCCAACATCACTCTTGCAGCACAATACAACGTTATTTGATGAGCTATTGAATGGTTGAACTTTGATGTTTGGTTCCCATATACTATTGCCCCACCAATACATCCGGCAAGAAACTCATTGATGGGTCTCTTCTCCAAGATTTCGTCTAAAGTCATGATTGTGAGTTTATAAATCATTGCAAACACAGCTAATATCAAAGCATGATCCTTGGTCATCTTCAAAACCTGTGTTAACCTTTTCAATATCGGAACATTTCTTCTGAAGAGCAGGTTGATCACCAACGAATGAGCAAATCTAATTCGACCACCATAAACTATCCCATTTCGCATAGACTTGACGACTTTCAAGACATCTCTGTACTCCGGGTTCTTGATGAACTCTTCCAATATATCCAGTGACATATCAACGCAAGACTACTAGTTTATCCAGAACCCTGATTAATGAGAGAGCCTTTTATTTATGAGTTTCTGGGGATATTGCAAATTGCCTTCTCCATAGAAAATAAAAAAACGTCAAAACTGACTGTGCCGCGGCTCATCAGAGCCAATGGATTAGTGGTGTTCGGATGTTATATTCTCTCGTACTATACTACTACCTTCCAGGAGGGTAACTCTCTAGTGGTGGTATTGTTACAGAATAGTAAGTGTTTTGAGCGGTGGTGGTCCTCCACACATGATCAGCCAGCCAATCTCAACTATACTGATAAACTTTACCTCAGCAAAGAATAGTAGAGAAGAACAGTGGATAACTCACTGAATTTGAAAGAGATTTCTCATGAATTTCGTTAGAAGAAACTTTGGGCAGGGAAAGATAAATCTCCCTGATAGTACTCAACCTGATGAACAATCTCAGAGTCTATTGGGCCAGGATAACAATGAAGTTCCTGGGGCTACTGAATATACTTCTCATAATGAGATTCTTGGTTGGTGTCTTTATTCATGGGCTGCTGAACCATTCATAGTTTCTGCTGTATCAACATACGTTCCATTATTGCTAGAGCAATTCGCTAGGGAAAATGGGGTCAGATTAGACGATCACTCACAACCTTGTCTTTCATCACTATTACCACAGCCACCTATATTACCACCACCACCATCTACAAACTCAACGATGCCGTCATTATTTCTCAGATCGGAACATGCTGATACAGATATAACGGAACCTGTCAAATGTGTGGTTTATGTTCTTGGGAATTATATTGATACTTCCTCATACCCACTGTATACGTTTTCTGTATCCGTTCTAATTCAGACATTGACTGTTATCTCAATGTCCGGTGCTGCTGATAGAGGACATTATAGAAAACAGTTACTCATCACATTTGGAATAATTGGCTCACTTGCAACAATTCTCTTCTTCTTCATAACGTCAAAACGGTATTATATTGCATCAATTCTGGCAATCATTGCAAACAGTTGTTTTGGTGCTGTCAATGTTTGTGGAAATTCATTTTTACCCATACTAGTATCCAACTCTGAAAAAGTTGCTCTTGGGGAGAGTAGCCCTGACTCAGATACTCTTCGAGGCAATCTAATCACTAAGATCAGCGGTATGGGTGCTGCCTCAGGTTATATCTCAGCATTGATTGTCCAAGTTTTATCAATGATTATCGTTATCAAGTCTGGGTCTTCAACACATTCAATTCAATATGCAATCTTCTTTGTTGGATTATGGTGGCTAGTATTCCAGATACCTTTGGTTTTCTTGGTGAAATCCAGACCTGGTCCACAATTGATACTTCATGAAAATGAACATGCACTGATTCAATACATCAAGTTCGGATGGAAGACTCTATTCATCTCGATAAAACATGCCTCGGTATTGAAAGATGTCTTGATTTATTTACTAGGATGGTTTATCGTGTCTGATTCCATAACAACAATCAATTCAGCTGCTGTGCTATTTGCCAAATCAGAATTACAGATGTCAACTCCAAAATTAGTCATTGTTGGAATTTTAACTGTGTTATTCGCCATTGCTGGTTCAATGCTGGTTCCACAAGTTCAAAGTTACTTCAAGATTACTGCCAAGACATCATTGATCCTCATAATTATTTGGGCTTCGATCATTCCATTGTATGGTATTCTTGGGTTTTATTTCCAATTGGTTGGTTTGAAACACGTTTTCGAGATGTATTTGTTGGCTATCTGGTATGGTGTTTCCCTTGGTGGCCTGGCAACTGTTAGTCGATCCTTATTCAGTTTATTGATTCCGAAGGGAAAGGAATCCACATTCTTCAGTCTTTACTCAGTCACTGACAAAGGAAGTTCAATCATGGGACCAACTGTTACAGCTTTGATCACTGATAAGACTCATAATATCAGATATACATTTTATTTCTTATTCATCCTGTTGGTTTTGGCTATTCCTGTTTATTTAACATTGAATGTTGAAAGAGGACAAAGGGATGCTGAAGAACTAGCACACTTTGACGAGGAAAACTAAATGATACACTACAGAAAATGACCGTTTAAAAAATGCATGAACGTAATAGAAAGCAGGAAGATGAATCTTCAGAAAAAATGTAGAACGAAAACCGTCAAGACAAACCCCAAAACAACTTTATATACCAAAACTCCAAAAAAAAAATAGTAAAAAAACTGAAACCTCCCCTACAATAAATACGATCTATTCAGAGCTATCTTTCTTTGAAGGGCCCCAAACTTTAACCAACTTATCATCACCACAAGTAACAAACATCGACTTATCAGCAGGGTTCCAAGCGACAGAGTTCACATTCGATCCTTTATGTGCATCCAGTGCAGCCAGCAAAGCACCAAACTCTTTATTCCATATAAATACTCTCCCATCTTCACTTCCTGAAACAACTAATTTCTCATTATACCCAAAACAAGATCTGATGATGTATTTCTCTTGTCTATGCCCCACGTATTTTGAACACAGAACTTTCTTATTCCAATCCCATAGCTGTAATTCATTCGGACTGGTATTTATCAAGACCAAATCTGGGTTTTCTTGAGAGACAGAGACACTTGTAATTCGATCACCAATCTCTAGAGTCTTAATCTTCATTTTAGAACTTAAATCCCAAACTTCAACATTCTTGTCGTATGTTGCTGCTATTAATTTAAAATTTGAGGTAATTTTCAAATCGTTAATTGTAGGACCGTCCCACTTATGTACCAGTTCACCTGTCAATGAATCAAAGATTGCAATTTCCTTATCAGGGGATCCTAGGACAATAAACTCACCGTTTGGATACCAATCCGCACACCAAATTCTATGATCATTATCCAGCGAAATAACATGTTCAGTTTCACCAGTGTCAACATTCCAAATTATTGCTTTAGATTCAATACCACATGTTAGCAGCCTAGAATCATCGGGACTGAAACTTGCATACAATACTGATTTTTCATGACCAACCAGCCTCTTTAAGACTCTAAAATCATCAAGGACATCATATATCAAAATTGAATGATCCGCTGATGCTGTAACTAATTTTGACCCGTCATGGCTGAACAATGAATACCAAACTTCATCAGTATGTTCTTGCAGTGTCCGTACAACAGAGTCTGGAAAATTCGTTTTGTCAGATTTAATATCCTCATATAACGATATCTTATCCTCATCTCCAAACTGGAAGAGATTCACTGATCGTTGATGAGTTATTGCTTGCTGTAAAAGTTTGAAAAGTCTGTATTTTGGAATCATCTCGTTTGGATTTATGAACTTGGAAATTTCATTCAGTAGATAGCTTCTTGATTCATCAACAGAGTCTCCAACCCAACCGTTTGATACCCTAAGACTTGGAGAACTCTTGTCCATTAATAATGAGGTCAATGATCTTATATTGTTGATAGTGGTCAATTCATTGATCTCATTTCTCAGTATTCTCAAAGCAGCATGAGTATCAGGGTCAAGGAATAGATGTTCCAGAAACTTCTGTCTCTTGATCAAAAACTTGATCTTATTCTTCACCATCAGCGACTCATCAATCAAATTCAATTTGTCAATACTATTCTCTGCAGATTCAAATTCTCCATTGTTGATGCATCTAATAAACTCATTTATCACTGGAGAGTCAAGTTCCAAACCACTCTCCTCTTTTAAGGTTTTTGAGGCCTTCTCATAACCCAAATCGCTCAACGATTGAATCATCAACCGTGTGAGTTCCTTCTTGTCGATTTCAGGGAAGCTTTGGCTGATTGTATCATACTGTAACCCAGCTACTTTACTACTACCATTGTCCTTATTTTCAATGCCATTGAAGTGAACACCCCCTTCACTCTCCTGTTTTTCATCTGTACTCCCTTCTGTTTCATCTCTTTGATTGATCAGATGGCGTATCGTTGACATTTGATGTTTCTGTTTCTTATTGAAACCAGTTTGCGCCTGAAGTAACGTTCTTTTAGTCAGTTTGAAGTGTGTTATATGTATTTGAACTTGAGTATTCCTCAAATCTCTACTCTTTTGCTCTCTTTTCAACTCTTTCCCCCTTTGTCAAATGGCAATTTGTTTAAACTCTCCATACACAATTTTCACATTATTAGCTAAGTGGCACCTATCGCCTTTCTCGACTTCCTTATTAGGAAATATAAATTATGGGCCTACAACATTGCATAAGAAACACAAGAATACATATCATCAATTTCATTTCGTCACCAGTTTCTAATGGATGTCGATTGATCTATTGTGTGGTACTGGCACAAAGTGCTGCACCGACACCAGAACCATCTTTGGCAATCAAGATATGAACCTTTCTTTCACCATCTGGTCCTAATGGGGACAATGCCAAAGCATGTCTCAACATGGATCTGAAACCAGGATAGAATTCAACAACTGAACCATCAACACCAATCTCAACTTCTTTATGGTATCCTTCCAAGGCCTTGGTTCTGATCAAAATAGCAGCTAATGGGACAGCTGATAAATATGCTGATCTTCTTGAAATGGCACGAACAATTTGTTGGATAGCTAAACGTTCTTCAGGAATGGTTGGCAATCTTAATGATTGTTTCAATGATAACTCAGTCTCTCTTAACTGGGTTGAGTCGTCGATCTCAATATGAGATAAGACTTCAGAATCTAGCTCGAATGGAGTTCTCAATCTATGTGGTAATTTCTCATAGGTTGAGTATTGAGTCAATATCAAATCTTTGGAGTGTAATTCAACCAACACTTGTCTCAAGATCTCACCCAAAAACATACCGGAAATTCTTTTCTCAAACATATGGTAACCTGGATTTGAGGAGACTTTGTCAATTCTTTCATCATAAACAGTGTTTGGTAGATATTTCAACTCATTATCGAATGAACCCCATTCGGTGTTAATGACCATATGAGTAGTACCTTTAGCTTTCAATTCTTCAACAAGTTTTGGATCTAGCTTTTTGATCTCATCTAATGGTTCCAGGTAACAACCATTTGTACCAGTACCAAAGATAGCACCAATGACACTGTCACCTTGGTTACCATTGGCAGAGGCACCGGTAGAGTAGGCATGACTTAACAAGGTACCAACGGTATCATTTGCCAAAGCAGCAACCTGAACTGGGACCTTTCTAGCATCTAATTGTTTTTGTAAACCTGCAACAACATCTTGACCAACAGCATCAGGTATATTAAATCCTTTAGTCCATCTGATCAATGAACCAGCATCTAAAGAGGTTTGATTAACAGGATAGGAGAATGTGAATCCTAGTTTATATCTGCCTGAAGCATGTGGAATCTCATGATGTTGATTAACAAAAGCTTCAATTTTTTTAGCCAAATATGTGAACAACTCTTCACTTGTAGCTTGTAGTAAATCTTCTGGGATTCTGCTTTTGGATTGTTCCAATGAGAAAGTGGAATCACCATTCAAGGTTACTGAACAAACTCTGAAATTGGTACCACCTAAATCAGCAGCTAAGAAGACACCCCTCTCCCTACCATTTGGGATTTTGGTAACATAGGTTGGGATCATTGGCAAACCTTTAGAATGTTCTTCACTTTTAGCTGAAAGGCCATCTTCAATACTTTTGATAAAGTGCTCGGTCAATGTTTTCAATAGAGCTTCATCAACGGTGAAGTCCTTGACAATCTTTTCAACTTCTCTTTGTAGTTCAGTGGCTGACATTATTACTGTTCGATTATTTGAGTTGGGATTGAACTAGTAAGTTACAAATGTGAATAAAGTTCGCTTCTTATATAGTAAATAACTGGGAGACGTTATGGAAGACATCACCTGGTTATTTAAATAATTTCGGTTGCGTTCAGTTTTCTGTTGAAGCCCCTAGACCTTTGGTCATTCGGAGAAGGACTACTTCAAAATTATGAGATAGATCCAACAAGAGCCAATAAACAAAGGTGCACAGAGAAAATAAAGAAAGAGAAAAAGTGGGGCTGTGTATACTAACCCTTACTTCTCTTTAGTGGAGTGTTCAATAAACTCAGAGCTCATCAAAGTCGCTCTAACTACCGCAGCTTTTGATAACATAGTTTGTCGACTTCTGAACACTGAGACTATTTTGTGGAGTTCTCGGACTCGCAAGTCTTCATTCTCTTGCAGTCTAGGAAATCAAAAGAATGACGGAATACACTACACGAAAACCAACAAGCCTAAATGTCTTCCATTTTTGGGGTTTTATTAGATTGTGATCATTCTTCCCTGAAACTCACTGCAAAAGAAGTGTTGTCTGAACTCATTTTAAAATAAGGGAACACTCCCTGCTTTAAGGTTTTTAATGAATCTCCAAATTATTGCTATAGCAACGACTCACCCATGAGACTAGCGGTCTACCAGCTTGTGACGTCCAAAACCCTGAAAATAGGCTAACTTTCGGAAAAACCTCAAAAACAACAAAGCCCCCCGAGTTCTCCAAATTTTAGGTAACGTGATTCTCAAATTTGGTCTCTATTGATCTAAACCAAAAACCCATAATTTCTCCATCTCTATTGTTCATGAGCGCTAAATTTCTCCGATGCGGTGGAGTAGGGATGTGAGATGAATTGATAAAGATAGTCGATAGATCAACAGCTCATTGACTTAGACATTTAAATCAGGTGACCTCAACTATAGTATTTCTCCACACTGAAAGAGTCAATTGTTCAGGATTGCTAGCACATATGTCCACAAGGTTCCTATTAGAAGATTCATAGTTCAAAGAGACTGATTCCATTTTGGGTATCGGTAGTACTTCTTTGGCTTTCAACTTCATCCTTCTCTGTCGACTTTCAACTATATTGTACCGGCTAGTTTTGGTGTCATATAGATCGAGTGAGAACACATATAGTGCACAGAACGACCTGAGAAGAACTGAGTTGATAAGGATGTGGCGGTGGAATATAAACGTGTCAACTATAAATTGGGTCTTGTTTTGACCAACGACTAGTTGCATTCTCCTCAAAGCAAGAGAGCTATGGACAGATTATTACATGCTCAGGCTACTGATTTATTCTTCCTATTGGGCACATGTGCCCGTAGTACGCCAGGTTCGCTCAGTTAACAGGAGCTTGAGTTTCAGTGATCATATGGACCAGAGAGAACATGAACCAAAGTATCAGGATATAGTGTAATCAGGGACTCCAGTGGATCAGTGGAGGTGAAAATAAAGCAAAAGGGAAGCCTTTGGACAATCAGAACTGGTAACATGGCCATTCGACCCGTGTCTCTAGAAATAATCGATTCAACTCTTGCAGAAAAGCGTCAGGATTAAACATAGAGTAAAACTAATCACCAGTGCCAGTGCTTAGTCCACGTATACTGCTTAGTCCATGTATGCTGCTTAGTCCATGAATACTGCCTATGGCATACTCTATAGTGTATATTGGTATGGCGACACCATCCAGCACTGTCCAATTGGTCGTACTGATACTATTCTTTGGTAGCCAGCATTATAATTGCGAACTTACCAAAGTGTAATGAACCTACACTGAAATATCATTAGGGCTCACGTGACCTATCATGTCCCAATGTGGAAAAATGTAAACACCGACATTTCTAGCTTGTTTACACAACAAATCTCATCTTTTCCGAAAACAAAACAGACTTATGACACCTAGCTTAAACCCCATCGAAGATACCCAAAGGAATCACGCCATTTCCCTTATGAGTGAACCAAAGAAGGTAGTGATGGATACTCGAAATTGGGTCTGGGTTCCCGACAAGAAAGACGTATTCAAGAAAGGTTATATCCTTGAGCCCATAGACACTGATAAAGTTAAAGTAAAGTTTGAGGACGGATCAGTACGTACAGCTATCTAAAAGGTAGATTTCAACGTGAATTGAGTTACTAACTCGAAATTACCAGGATGAGATAGTTCTCTCTAGTCTGATAGGCGAAGTTAACCCGAGCAAGTTTGACAAAGCTGATGATATTGCTGAATTGACATACTTGAATGAAGCATCTGTCCTACACAACTTAGATATGAGGTACAAAGAGGATCTGATATACACGTACTCTGGTTTATTTCTTGTTGCTATCAACCCTTACGGCAAGCTTCCTATCTACAGTGATGACTACATCAATATGTATCACGGTGTTCCAAAAGCTGATACTAAACCTCATATCTTTGCAGAAACAGAAGAAGCATATCAAAACCTTCTAACGGAGAAAAGAGACCAATCTATTCTTGTTACTGGTGAATCGGGTGCTGGTAAGACTGAGAATACCAAAAAGATTATTCAATACCTAGCTGCTATCACATCAAAGCATGATGGAAAGCTTCAGACATTTGAGCAGCAGATCATAGAGGCCAATCCAATTCTAGAAGCATTCGGTAATTCACAGACTGTTAGAAACAACAACTCATCGAGATTTGGTAAATTTATCAAAATAGAATTTGATTCAGGGGGAAAGATTGCCGGTGCTCATATTGACTGGTACTTACTGGAAAAATCAAGAGTGGTCAAACAATCAACAAAGGAAAGAAACTATCACATATTTTATCAGTTATTAGCTGGTCTTTCTGCCAATGAACTGACACTTCTAGGTTTGGAGAAATCTCCATCAAAGTATCAATACTTGAAACATGGTAATCTCTCAATTCCTGGAGTTGATGATAAGAAAGAGTTCAATGTCCTTAAGAGTGCTCTTGACATCATGGGAATTGACAAAACAGAATACTACGAGGTTTTCAAGTTAATTGCAATCATTCTACATCTTGGTAATATTGAGTTCTCATCCATGAAGGCTGAGCAAGCTACTTTTAAATCCTCTGTTGAAGAAGTCTCTGCATTACTGGGTGTCTCAGTAAAACAATTCAGCGATGCCATCTTAACCCCAACAGTCAAAGCTGGTAGAGAAATAGTGAAACAATCCCGAAATGCCACACAAGCCAGGCTCTCAATTGATGCGTTATCAAAGTCACTGTACGAGAAAGTTTTCAAGTTTCTGGTTGATGCCATCAATGGTAGTTTAGATCATAGCTCTGATGGTCAACATTTCATTGGTGTATTGGACATTGCTGGTTTTGAGATCTTCACTGAGAACTCGTTTGAGCAATTGTGTATTAACTACACTAATGAAAGGCTACAGCAGTTCTTCAATCATCATATGTTTGTTTTGGAACAGAATGAATATCTGAAAGAAGATATTGACTGGAAATTCATAGATTTTGGACAGGATTTACAACAAACCATTGATCTTATTGAAAAACAGAAACCAGTCGGTATTTTCTCTGTTCTAGAAGAAGAATGTATCGTTCCAAAATCTTCTGATGTTTCATTCTTTGATAAACTGAATCAATACTGCAAAGATAAGTCTGAAAGGTTTAGACCTTCCAAGTTTGCCAATAAGTTCACCCTAAAACATTATGCTGGTGATGTAGAGTACTCTACTACAGGCTGGATCCAGAAAAATCGGGATCCTCTGCAGGATAGTGTGGTTGAAATGCTGAGTACTTCTCAGAACAGGTTTATCTCCGGTTTATATTCAGCTGATTCTGCTCAAAGAGGTACCTCTTTCAGAACAGTTTCTCAGAAACACAAAGAGCAGTTAAATGATCTGCTTGCTCTGCTATCCCAAACCCATCCTCATTTTGTTCGATGTATCATCCCAAATCATAAGAAGAAGCCTCATCAGTTTGATAAAAAGCTGGTAATTGAACAGTTAAAGTGTAATGGTGTTCTTGAGGGTATAAGAATTGTTCGCTCTGGATTTCCTAACAGAATTTTCTTCAAGGAGTTCTTTGATAGATACAGAATTCTTTCACCAGATACAAACTTCACTACAAACATGCAAATGAACTGTCGATTGATCCTCAAATCTTTAAGACTGGATGCTGACGCTTATAAGGTTGGGTCAACGAAAGTTTTCTTCAAGGCTGGTACTTTGGCTGACTTGGAATTGAGAAGAGACCAACAGATAAAGGTCACTTTCACTGAATTCAAAGCTATTGTTAGAGGTGTTATGAGAAGACGTGAACTCAGCAGAAAGATCGAGAAGGTTCAGGCTTCTCAAGTCTTGATGGGTGCATTCAGAGCCTATAATCTGCTTAGTGGAGATCCTTGGTTCAGTCTCTATGCCGGCTTGAAACCTCTTTTGGAATCATCTCAGGAAGTTGTGAAGTCTAAGCAGATTTCAGATAAGGTCAAGACGCTAGAGAAGAGGCTACAAGATCTTGAAACTGAAAAGAGTGATATATCCAGTAAACATGTGTCTACGGAGGCTGAGCTGCTCAAAGTTGGTACTCAATTGGAAACAGAGAAGGCACATCTGAAAGAGAAAGAAGCCGATTTACAAACATCAATACAGCGTGAGAAGGAACTTGAGGCCAAACTTGGTAAGACTGCTACTGCTCTCAACGAAATGGAGTCCGAGCGTGGTGACTTTCAGAAGATCAGGGAGGATTTAGAAAACAAGTTAAAGTCTTTTGAAATTGATTTGAGTAAAGGCAAGCAACTAGTAGAGAAGCTTGAGAAGGAGAAATCATCACTGACAAAGAGAATCAGAGAATTGGAGATAAGCTTGAAGAAGACTCAAGATTTTCAGAAGTCCAATGAGGAAAACACCATCAAGATTGGTGAAGAGCTCCAGATGCTTAAAGGACTGCTCAGAACGAAAGAGAAGCAAATCAAAGATCTTCAGGATAAACTTGCATCATCTGATAAGGAATTGGAGGAAAAGATATCTGGTTTGAACGTTAGCTACAGTAGATCAACCAATCGTGTGAAAGAACTTGTTGATGAAAACAAGCTGTTGAGCTCTAAGCTAAAAACACTGCAAGAAACATCGTCTCAATTTGAAACTGCTGTCTTCAAGAAACAATCTGACCTGGAGACCCTGAAAAATCATCTGAGGAAACAAGCTGAGGAAATCAGACTATTGACCAAGGAGAGAGATTCTCTGAAGGTTGAGCAGCAAAATGTTTCTGCTGAGCTGTTATCGGTGAACAGAGATATGGCAAGCCTCAAAGTAAAGCATAAACAACTTGAGCATGAAGCTAAGGAGGCTAGAGACTTGTTGCAGCAGAAAATTAGTGAGGATGTTGCATTCAACCGTGGAAAACAACAGTATGATAATGACATTATGAATCTCAGAGCACAATTAAGTCAACTTTCCAATGATTTGAACGATGAGAGGGCAAAATCACACAAGCTCACCATTCAATTACGTGAACTCAAACTTGAGAATGAGAATTTCAATAAAGAAAGAAAGGAGAGTGGTATGAGTAATGCTTCTGGTGCATTGAGAACCAGATCGTTGAATACTCAACATGATGCTAACTTGGAAAGATTTAAGGATGATAAGGACGCATTTGTGAAAGAATATGCTTCTATCAAGCTGTTGCTGAACGAACAAAGTGCTATGATCAGGAAAGATGCCCAAGAGAAGACAAAACTGAAGGCTGATTTGAAACTTCTCCACAACAGATTGGCTTCTGAAACATTCGATAAGCAACAACTCAAGATCAGAATGGCAAAAATCAAAGAATCGATTGATAATGGTGAGTCTCCAATTTTTGCTGATGAAAACTTTGAAAAACTAAGCCAAAGCAATGACAAACTACAACGAGAAATCAACGATCTGAAAGTTTCCTTGGATCTTGAAAGAAAGGCCTCACAAAGAGCACATGGGGAGA
Source organism: Wickerhamomyces sp. NRRL YB-2243 (assembly GCA_030581995.1). Lineage (NCBI taxonomy): Eukaryota > Fungi > Ascomycota > Saccharomycetes > Phaffomycetales > Wickerhamomycetaceae > Wickerhamomyces > Wickerhamomyces sp. NRRL YB-2243. The sequence goes on from JAKTWL010000022.1 coordinate 25,280, forward strand.
ATTTACAAAGAAAAGCACTTACAGACAGAAATTCATTTGGTCCTTCATCAAAAACTGATCAATACAGGCAAAAGTACGAAGAAAGTCAGGCTAAAGTTCGAATGCTCGAAAGAAAGTTGAGTGAGGTTGATAGATCTTTCTCTGGTGACTCTGTATTCACTTCTTCTACGCTGACTCATAAAGGGCCAGCTCCACCCAAACATGATTCCCAGCTTTTAGATGTCTATCAAGAAACATCAAGAAAGTTGAACTCTGCCCGTCAAGAGCTTGCAGACTCAAAATCTGAGATATCTCGCCTACAGGCTGAAGTTGGGGAGAAGGTTAAGACAATTGCAACCTACAAAACCAAAGATGTTGAAAATTTGTCGAATCTATTAGCTCGTGAGGAGTTGGCCAAACTACAATTGAAGTTACAGGCATTGGAAAGCAAAAACTCTGATCTCTCAAAGTCTGTGAAATTGTACAAGTCTAGAGCTGAGGAATACTTCAAAAAACTGGAGGATGCGGAATCTGCTATTAGAAACTCCAGATATGCGGAAAAATTCTCTAAAGACCAATTAGCTCAAGCAAATGAATCTGTCGAAGCAGTGAGAAGGGAACTTAAGTCAAGTGAAACGGCAGTGGTTAAACTCAACTCTACAATCAGTCAACTAAAGTCACAATTAGAGGCGAAAGATACTGAGCTATACAAAATCCAATCATCCAATCAACTCCTGAAAGAAGAGATCCATCGCTATCACGAACGTTTGGTCTCTGTCCAATCAGCTGAAAAGGATAGAGTGGCGTCACAACTCAACAAGCTTAACGTGGATTTGGCGGCGTCATTGAGAGTTGAGACTGATTTACGTAAATCTATTGGAAGCTTAGAGGTCGACTTTGAGAGCATGAGATCTCAAAAGGACAAAGAAATCAGAGAACTGACCAAGGAGAAGAGTTATTACCTTAAAATGACCAATGAGCTTAAAGATGAAAATAGCCATATTTTGAAAGCTCAAAAGGACCTGGATATCAAGCTAAGATCTCTGATGAAACAGATTGGTACTTTGAACGAGTCTGTCGATGCTTTGGTTAGGGAACGTGATACTTTGTCAAATGACAAGAAAAGACTGGAGAGTCAGTTGTCCGAATTGACTGCTGAATATGGAAAGTTTGAGAATGAACGGGAGCTTGCTGCTAGTAATGAAGAGTCACTGAAGATAATCATTGACAAATACGAATCTGAGATTGATAGCATGAAGAGAGAAAAGAGACAATCCAAACTAGGACAAGATCACTTGAGTGCTTCTCTAGATGAAGAGAAGCAAAAGGTTGTTATCCTCACTGAAGAGAACGCATCACTTGGTAGATTTACTGAAACATTGCAAAGTAGAATCTCTGAACTTGAAGAGAAGCTAAATGTCAATCATGATGAGGTCTGGCTTGAGACACTATCCAAGCTTGAAAAGAAACTGGAGCATGAGTCAAATGCTAAAGCCGAAGCGCAGAAGAATAGCAAAGGTCTTGAACGTGCTCTCGATGAACTTAAAGACCAAGTTGATAGACAACAGAAGGAGATCTCCAAATTTGATGAAGAGAAATCCAAATATGAACTCAAGATAACTGAGCTTTATAGTGCCATTCATAAGTGGCAAAGTGCTGATTCAACCTCAAGATTGACTATAAAGAGAGCTGAGAGAGAGATCAGACACTTGCAAGAAAACTCAATGGAGTTGGAGAAAGAGCTGAACGAATGGAAGCAGAAGTTTGATGCCATTTTAACCAAAAGGAACAATTTAGTTACAGATGAAGTTTTCATTTGACTTAGTGACGTTTTCTACAAATATAATATATCCATACCCTAAATGCCTATGTAGTCATGTCAGTCTAGTTATATACAAGTGCTTAACGAGAGCTGGTTAATCCAAATCTCTCGATCACGGCATCGACGTCTCCAAAGCTCTCTGGATCACCAAGTAGTACAAGTGTAGCTTTGCCTGAGCCTTTCCCAGGATTGTTGGCATTCCCAGTTAAAACTCTTTCAGCGACTTTTCTAATATCTTCAATCGATAGAGCCTCAATTTTTGAAACAATCTCGTCTAGTGGGACTCTCTTGTTACGTACTTGAACTTGACGACCAAGATCCTCAAGCTCAACCATCTTTGACTCTAAGTTCATCATCAAAGATGAGCGCAGTTGTCTCTTCGATCTTTCAACTTCTTCATGTTGCAGTGAACCGGTACCTCTAGACATCACTCTAACCAATTGGTCACATATCACTTCAGGTAACAGACGAGCATACGAGGTGTGACCAGCTATAGATATCCCAAACAGACCAGAGTCGGTATATGAGTGGTTAAACGCTTGACAACTCTCAACAAACCCATACTGGTTCAAGACTTGAGTGTACACTCTAGAGTACATACCTTTTCCCGGTCCACCGGCAGAGAATGATCCTCCACCACCTAATAAGGTCTGTAGAACAGCCAACGCATACACATCAGGATCGTCGAAGGATAAACCTTCGTATGCAATGTAACAGTGTGCCTGATCCTCCAGATATCCCTCTAGTGATGGGATCGAGACTAAACCACCGGTATATTTGGCAACTTCTGGTTTGACCTTTGGGACCTGTTGAACCATATCACCCAAATACTTCTCAGCATACATAACAGCTGTTTCATGTGGAATGCCAACAAATGCTGCAGTTATGCTTTCAGGGTTGTAGAACTTGGTACGGTAATCATCAATGAGATCTCTGTTTATGAGATCAATTCTATCCTGTGGGCATACCAAAGGGCTCCCTAGTGTTTTGTTACTATAAGCAGCTGAGTGTAGAAGCTCTGGGAGTAATAGATCTGGTCTTTGCCATATTTCAGCAGCCTCATAAGATGCAGTGTATTTTTGTTCTTGTAGCTCCTCATCTGTCAGTTTTGGTGATTTGACTGTTTCTGATAAGAGCTGAAACATTTTCTCGATATCACTATTGAAAACCGCAGCTTGGTACATCAGTGACTCTCTTGATGATATACATTGATAGTTACCACCCAATAACTCTAGAGTCTTCAGCATATCCTGTCCACTGAAGTTTTTTGTTGATTTGAAGGCTAATCTATCAACCAAATGCGAAACACCTTTCAACTCTTCGGTTTCATATCTTGAACCAGCATCAACATATAATCCAGTTGCTGAGAAATGTCCAGCTGAAGGGTTTGTTGCAACTTTTATACCATTTTTCAAGGTTGTGGATTGGAAGGTCTATGTTGATTAGTTAGTGAAAAGCTCAGAAACCTAGAATCAGTTTATTCGTCAGGAACTTACTTCGCTCGAAGTGGCGTAAGATCTCGCACTTAATCTGAATGACCTGGTAGCTAATCTCGTAGCCAGCATATTTCGTAAAATTCTGGAAGCCCACTGGGTTGTTTGCGATAGTATGAGATGATGAAGTGAGTACGATCAACCTTGACCTGGAAATTATTCGGGAATAATCAACTAAGTAGCACACATTCCGACTATTTTGTTAGTGTTAACTATGGCGAATTCCGGACAGTGAATCATCTCGAAAAAAATCAGATTTGTCGTCCGAGTCGAGATGATACCAAAGAAAGCTGCAGAAAGTGTTGTACCTTTTTCACCTTGACCTATCCTCATAAAAGCATGACACGTCACTTCAAGATTTCTGTTCCAGCCTCCTCTGCTAATATTGGTCCTGGTTTTGATGTCCTAGGTATCGGTTTAGGTCTTTTTCTGGAATTAGATGTCACCGTTGACTCAAATGATGCCAGTGAATCTAACAAAGATCCGAACAACTGTTTGCTTTCTTACGATCCAACCAGCGAGGGTGCTGCTGATGTTCCATTATCATCTGATGCCAATTTAATCACTCGTACTGCACTATATGTTTTGCGTTGCAACGAGATAAGAGAGTTCCCAATTGGTACCAAAGTTCGTGTTACAAACCCAATTCCATTAGGAAGAGGTCTTGGTTCTTCAGGTGCTGCGGTAGTTGCCGGTGTTATTTTGGGTAATGAAATAGGTAAACTTGGTTTCTCAAAACAAAGAATGTTGGATTACTGTCTAATGATTGAACGTCATCCGGATAACATCACTGCTGCCATGATGGGTGGCTTTGTTGGTTCATACTTACGTGATTTATCTGCTTCTGAAATGGAACGTAAAGAAATCCCACTAAGTGAAGTCCTTCCAGAACCAGCCGGTGGTTATAATACTGGCTTGCAACCACCTATTCCTCCACATGACATCGGTCGTCATATCAAATATGACTGGTGTAAGGAAGTTCATTGTATTACTATTATTCCAGATTTTGAAGTCTCAACTGCCAAATCCCGTGGTGTTCTACCAACTGCCTACACAGCCAAAGATATGATTTTCAACTTACAGAGATTAGCTGTTTTGACTACTGCTTTGACCAGATCACCACCTGATCCAGAACTGATCTATCCAGCCATGCAGGATAGAGTCCATCAACCATATCGTAAAACTTTGATCCCAGGCTTAACAGAGATCTTATCGTCAGTTACTCCAAAAACTCATAAAGGCCTATTAGGTATCTGTCTTTCAGGTGCAGGTCCAACGATCTTAGCTCTTGCAACGGAGAACTATGAAGAAATCGCCAATGAGATTGTTAATCGATTTGCCAAAGAAAACATCACATGTCGTTGGAAGCTACTAGACCCAGCATACGATGGTGCTGTTGTTACTGAACTATAGCTTGCTTAGATATCTTGCTGCAATATATAGACCCAAGAGCGTCAATCCTTAGTCATCCAATTGCTATAGTCTTCGCCTCCGATGCGACTTAGCCAGGAGCAGAATACCCATGGGACATGATGGGGATGACCTAAAAGTAGTATATGAATTTTCGCGGCCGCGAAATAATTCGTTACATATTTTTCAAAATGTAGAATTTGAGAAATCGAAATATGAGACGAATTAAACAATCACTTCAAGTTCTTCTTTTATTTCAGCAGTTTGTTATCTGAGATATATTACCTTATAGACATGAGTGATTCTATTGGAATTGAGCTTCCTTCTGTGAAGTCCTCTTTAAACTCTTTAATACTGACCATTGCTACTATTTATGGTGGTTGTAAGTATTTCGTCCATTCGTTTGATAGGGAGAGACAACCACTATCAATGATTATTCACCAACACCAACTGATACTAACAATCACTCCTCAGATATATTATTCACTGGACAAGGTGAAACATTCAACTTTGGTCAATTTCTAGAAACTACATCCCCCTATCTATGGGCTTCCCTTGGTATTGCAGCTTGTATCGGTTTGAGTGTCGTTGGGGCCGCTTGGGGTATCTTCATAACAGGTTCCACAATCCTTGGTGCAGGTGTCCGTGCTCCACGTATCACAACAAAAAATTTGATCAGTATCATTTTCTGTGAGGTTGTTGCTATTTACGGTTTGATCATGGCCATTGTTTTCTCTGCCAAACTGACCAGTGCCAGTGCTGATACCATATACTCTAAGAGTAACTTATACACCGGATACTCTCTATTCTGGGCTGGAATCACAGTTGGTGTCAGTAATTTGATTTGTGGTATTGCTGTCGGTATTACTGGCTCTACTGCTGCTATCTCTGATGCTGCTGATTCATCGCTGTTCGTCAAAATTCTGGTTATTGAAATTTTCGGATCTGTTTTGGGTCTATTTGGTTTGATTGTTGGTTTGTTAATGGCTGGTAAGGCAGTTGATTTCCAATAAATGATCTATGAAAACTACGCATCAAAGCAGAAGAAAACCACTGGACTGGTACGGTGACATAGAATATACAAGTGTATATCAAACAATTACATCTTTGGCATAACAAAAAGGAGGTCTTGAATTGAACAATAAGATCATCTTTGATCTTGAAAAACTCATTGTTTTTCTGGCTCTATGTAGTCTGGATTCTTTCTCAATATAACAATTCCATCAAGGAACGATGACAATGCAATGTATTCGCTGTTCTCTTCTAATTCAGCCTTTTCCCCATAACCTAATAAAACAGGTGTAGTTTGAGTAACCCAACCAGTGATCGTTTTTGGTTTACCAGCTTGACCAACAATATCAACGGCCTTACCGATTCTAACAGTGACTGGTAATTCTTTCAAGTCTTCGTCCACCGTTATCAAGACCCTAGGACGAGCGGCACTATTTAAGAAGAATAGCAAATAATGATGTTCCAAGATAAAGCTTGGATCTAAGAAGCCAACAGCAACAGTCAATAATGAAGCCAATGTGGTTTTGGATAAAATTCTCCCTTCGGTTGTGAATGGGTTTAGAGTTAAGGTACCTTTACCAAGGTGTGTCAACCCTTGAGCAACTCTAGTAGTGAAAAGAGCGTTTGAATCTCTATGGTAAGCAGCTAGTTGTCTGAATAATTGAGCCAATCTTGCATTATTTGTACCAGTACCAATCAAACCCATCGCAAAGATAGCATTTATAGCAACATCAATGTCCTGGTCGTGTGACATTCTTGATAATGATTCGATGATATTTACTTGTGGATTAGAAGTAGATAACAGACCAACACCAAGAGGAACAGCACGACGAATAGATTCACTACCATAATCAAGTAAGTGACCGTAATGACGTAAACTCATGGCTTTGCCTATATCTTCACCTAGAGCGATAACAGCAATACCTAAAACAGCATATGCTAATGAATCATCATTCTTGGTTTTCTTTTCCTCTTCCTCCTCCTCTTCTTCATCTCCTTCAGATTCCTCTTTGTTAGCAACATGTTCAGTCGCTTCTGATCCTGCTGCTGATGATGATGATGGGACAGTTGGTTCAGACTCAGAAGCATCTATCAACACTTCGTCACCTTCTTGGTCAACTTTAGTGGTTAGAATTTCACCATCTTCGGCCTCATCGTCTTCCTCTTTATCTGGAGTTGGTCCTTTTGGTGTCAAGATCTCAAATAGTCCTTGGATTTCTAGAACGTTACCAGTACCGGCATAAGCACTAATTCTAGTCAAAACTTCCAAACTCTTTGAGATTGGATGTTCAATAGCCTGAATAGTTTCCAGAACATCGTCAACCTGCTCGGCTTTCCCCATGAATAAGAGACCTAACCCTAAAGCTAAGAATTTGATCCATTTGGATTCTAACTGCTCAAATTCTCTCTCTAGCAGAGTTTGTAAAATTGTTGAAGTAATTTCACCGTTACAAGTCCCAACAAAAGCATGACCTAGAGCCAGCGCAGACAAGGCTGAAACCTCAATTGGGACCTCCAAGTCAGAAACAAGTGGTAATAAGAGAGCGAGTAGGTCCTCATTTTGTGATCCAGAAAAGGATAAAGCCAAACCAAGAATGGCAGCAGTACTTAATTTTTTGTTCGAATTATTAACATAATCCTGCAATAATAATAGAACTGGTTCAACTTCATCATGAACATTAGCACCAACTAAACCAATACCGATCAGTGCACCAGCTTTGATTTCATCTTCAGTGGAATACAAATATTTATCCAAATTTTGTAATCCATCAATATCCCACTGATAGATTGAACCCACACTTGCAGTGGTTGATAGCATACCATCACCTTTTGTCTTGTAAATCCATTTATCATCTTCAGTCAACAGTTTATCAGATCCATAACCTAAATTCAAAAAGGCGTTAACAAAACTTGTCGCTAGATTCTGTTTGGCTGAGTCTATGGAGCTTGATTCTAAAATTGAGCCAGAATTTTCCAGATGAGACTTGTAAATATCCTCAGGAACCTTTGGATCCTCTAAATTCAATTCTTTGGCCAAATAACGGAACTTTTCAGATAGCTTAGTATTGTTGATTAAGTCTTGAACTTCTTCATTGTGATAGGCAGAGTTCTGTTTCGACAAGATCAAAGCTAATTGCTTCTTGACTGAAAGGTCAGCAGTGGCATCGAAAACATTTTGGATCAATCCTTCGTCATCAATTCTAACAGCCAATGCTAAAGCTTGGGTAAGTTCACCATGTTCCAAGTAAATTGAGAATGCAGTTTGTAAGAATTCTAAATCGTCAGGTGGAGCCAACAATGGAACGCAACTGACAAGATATAGACCAACTCTAGCATAAATATCTTTGTCAACAAATTGAGTCAACTCGCTAATGTTATCAGTCTCTAGTAAAAGATCAATTGCATCAGCTTCTTGGTTATGCTTTAAAAAAAATGGCACAATTTTCAAAACGACTTTCTTGATCTCAGCATCATCATATTTAGGCGTTTCAGTTTCAAGACTTTCAGTAGAGGCTTCTCCAATTTCTAAAGCCAAATGACGGACGTACTCGTGTCCCCAACTGGTGTAATCATCATTCTTGGACATTAGTCTGAATCTTAAAGCATCGTGATCTCCGTCAGTATGGGTCATACTCAAAACGGACAATATGTCAGCAAAGTCGGATTTCAGATCAGCATCAGTCCATCTTTCAAAAGCTTCGACTAAAGCGGCATAATGTGGGTGTAGAAATTTCAACGGTTTTGGAACTGCAGTCATTGAAGATGTTGAGGATAGAATGAAATCTTTCAGTTGGTCTAATGCACTTGAGTAAAGGGAAGTATCAGCTTCTGTCAATGTTTCAACTAAAACCTCTAAGTCAGATTTCAACTTTTGATCTTCTTCAGATAACTCTTCCTCGTTCTTAGAGTCATGCTTCTTCACTTTTTCTTGTGCTATGGTTACTTCAGGTTGTTTGGTGGCGATTTCGCCAGATTCCTTTGGGGACATTGTCAATCAATTCGATAAACCGATTTTTCCTTTGTAAAAAAAACTGGTGTTCTCTATGAGGAATTCTCTGTGGAATTGAAGTGATTGGCGGTTATGGATAGCTGTAAGTGAACTTGAAAGTAACAAGAACTTGTTTCCTTGAACATTTCAAAGGCAAATAAAAACACAAATTTGTTGATCGGAGGTTCGTAGTACTTCCGAGGGTAAGGTCGTAATTGGGCACAATTTATGAGCTCTCCATAGTACTGGGCCTTAACCATGATATTGAAACTGTCTATGAGATAACTCAATCTCGCTACAATGTTTCCGTTTCATAATAAAAACAGGCAAAAGTTTTGTTTCTATATTGCGCTTCAGTAGTTGACCAAGTAATCACCTCTGAAGGCTTTTCTCAACCATAAAAGTAACTTGTCATAAACAATAACATTAGCGTTATGGTAACGAATTGAGTGATCTGAATCTGGGAATACATGCAAATCATAGTTCTCAACCCCTTCTAGATCAAGTTTGTCCAAGAGTTTCGCTGTATTCTGGAAATGAACGTTGTCATCCCCAGTTCCATGCATCAATAAGAATCTTTGGGCTTCGCCGATTCTAGTAACGTTACGGACAGATCCGTTGACGTATCCTTCTAGGTTATCTTGGGGTAAATGCATATATCTCTCAGTATACACTGAGTCATAGAGTCTCCAGTCTGTAACAGGAGCAACTGACATGCCATAGTTGAAAGTTTCACCAGCATCGGCTTCTAGTGTTTTCAAAGTCATAAATCCACCATAACTCCAACCAAATATTGCAATATTGGTTTCATCGATGTATTCTTTCTTGCCCCAATGCTTTGCTGCTGCAATTTGATCAATGACTTCATAATAGCCTAGGTTGTCTCTGACAAGTGATCTGAACTCACGACCTTTGAACCCAGTACCGCGACCGTCAACAGTTACAACAACAGCGTTTAATTCCGATGATACAACTTCTGGGAAACTCAAGGAGAATGCTTTGGTAACCAGCTGACTTCCTGGTCCACCATAAACAAAGAATAAAACGGGATATTTCTTTGAAGCGTCAAAGTTTGGTGGTAGTCTCTCAACGTAGTTTACGGTGGCTGTGCCAATATCAACCTCTCCAAATTTCTGATATGGTAGTTCATAGTCTTGTAGAAGTTCACGTAGTTCGTTGTTCGCTTCTAAAATTTTGGTGGAGCCATCATATAAGTCGATCAATCTCTGATTTGGAATTCCAGGACCTTGATAAGTCAATGATAAGAATCTAGCACCACTAGAGAATGATGCTGAATACCAGCCTTCACCGTCAGTGTATCTTTTTTCTTCTCCAGTGAGTAGATCAACTGAGTATAAGTGTCTCTCAATAGATGACTCTTTAGTTGAGAAGTAGAAGATCAAGTTTTTTGAATAGTCAAAAGCACTTGGAGCACTAACAACTTCCCAATCACCTTGAGTCAAGATTTTAGGAGTTGAGTTCGAAGGAGGTGTGAAGTAAGACAAATGGTTGAAACCTTCAACTGAAATAGTATCAATATATCCATCACTGTTTAATGTCTCTGATTTTGGAACAAAGAAAGTATCATGTGTGATTTCGAACCAACTATCTGTAACTTCATCTCTTACAATTTTAAAAGTCAGCTCATCAGCATCTATCAAAACGACTTTTGAGAAATCTGCAGATCTATTAATTGATTTTAACAATATTTGATCATTACCGACCCATAAAACTTCAGTAAAGATATCATCTGAATAATCAATGTAGTCTAATTTGCCTTCTTTCGTGTTGAACAAAGCGAGCTGAACACTTGGATTTGGATATCCAGGTTTCGGGTATTTAATATTGACCAACTCTGGGTATGCATATTCATGTTCATTTTGGGCGAAATATGGGATTGGGAACTCTGGTACTTCAGTGTCGTTGGTTCTCAGGAATGTGACATATTTGGAATCAGGAGACCACCATAACGCAGTATCATCTTCAAAAACTTCTTCCTCATAAACCCAATCTGGCTTACCATTGAAGATACTTGCACCACCATCTTCAGTAACCTGGATGGTTGATTTTTTGCTCAAGTCGTACACAAATACATTGTTGTTCAGGACGAATGCAATGGACCCAGATGTAGGTGACCATTTCGCTATTGAGAGCAATTCAGGATGCAAGGGGATAATAGTTTCTTGTTCAACATCCAAGACCCAGTATAAACCGAATGACGAATGTCTCCAATGTTGAGTATGATTGGTTTGTAGTAATGCAAATTTCAAGTCGGGACTTGCAACAAATGCATCAATTGAGTAACTTTTGTTCTCATGTAGAATCGATGAGCCATTGAACAATAATCGTCCATAGCTGTCATCTTGGATTGACTTTATGAGATAAGCATTCTCTTCATGAGTAGCAAACAATCCCTTGTCTTGTTGGAATGATTCTGCTTCAGCTATCCATTGGATCGGCTTGTATTTTGGTCTAAATGTATCATTTCTTGTATGTTTGAATCCAATTCTTCTTGAGGGATATATATCATCTTCATAGCTGTTTCTATATCCAGCTGTGATCTTGGACTCTAAAGATGACAGTTCATGCAGTTTTATGGAAGTGGCATGTAATTTGGAAATAGCAAGGATTAAGAAACTTGAACCCCAGATTATAACAGCTAAAAGTGAACCAGATACCAATAACGTTTTATTTTCCCAGAGAGGATGTTTTTGAAAACGCTTGTCCTCCAATTTCTCGTGGATTATATGATCTGACATCATGAAATATAACACAAATTAAGGGAACCCCAGCTTCAGAGTTCCAGCTAGAGTTGTAGCAAGTGTAGCAGGTCTTTAGCACAATTATTGGGTCTCGACTAGGATATGAGTATATCTTGTTGAGGAGGCGTTATGGGGTAGTAAGAAGTTTCAGAAAGCTGTTGAAAAAGATGCAAACTGTCGAATTAATGATAACTCTCAAACCTGTTATTAGTTAGCAGTTGCCAGATTCAGCGCCTGGAGATAACCTTTTGTGTCCAAATGCGTCCCGAAATGGAATCACTTCCATTTTCAGATGCAGCAAGCTGAAACGGTCACCCTCCCGAGAAGTCGTTCCCAAAACGGAAACTTGCGTCTAAAAGTTTCACGTGACCAATCAGAAAGTGTGTTGCCCGTTGTAAAAAATTTTCACTGCTGGTCGAACCAGTTTTAGGGAGGTGTGTCTTTCCCAACGTGCGCAATCCAAAATCTTCTCATTTCCTTACCTTTCCCTTACAAAGCAAAACAACAACAACAATAACAACATCTTGAAACTGTAAATTCACTCTATTGTGATCCACTGAATCAAGAATAAACCAGATATTCTAGTACATCTGCCCAAGCTAATTGTGTCTGTTTTTCTTAACCTCTCGAATCATGAGTTTGGATCCAAATAACCCTGTTTCTGCAGCTGCCAATGCCCTTCAAGCTGTGGGTATTGCTCAAACCAATACCTCTCATCATCACCAACAACAACAGCAGCAGCAACAACAACAACAACAACAACAACAAGCTATCCAATATGCCCAACAACAATTGTCCCAAAATCAGTTCTACCAACAACAGCTTCAACAGGCTCAAGGCCAGCGTTTGACTCCACAACAACATCAACAATTGTTAAATGCGGTAGTGCAACAGAACAGTCAGTACACTGCACAACAATTGGCACAGCACCTGCCTCAAGGAAATGCTCAAAATCAACTATTAGCAGCGGTTCAGTCGTTCCAAGCTACTGCTCCTCAGACTGAATTCGACTCCAGAGAAACGTTAATTACGTATATCCATCAATATGCTAGGCAAAATGGGTTTGGTATTGTGATCTCACATTCAAACGAGAAGGCCATTTATTTTACCTGTGAATTGGGTGGTGCATACAGAAATAAAAGAAATATTGATGACAAGGAAAGAAAAAGAAAACTCACTACAAGAAAGATCAATTGTCCCTTTTCAATGGTTGCAAATTGTAAAAAGAATGATCATGATGAGGTTGTTAAATGGGTCTTGAGAATCACACACAATGAACACAATCATGACAAGCTAAATTTGAATGAAAGTTTTCCAATGTTGAGAAGAAGAAATCCTGAAATCAATCGTCGTATTAGGGAGCTGTACTTGAAAGGTAACAAACCATTAGTAATTGAAAAACTTCTCAAGGATGACTTCAAAAATATCTTGATCAATAGAGAAGATATCTATAATGAAACTAGAAAGATGAAGAGAGAGGAAAAATTGAGAACTGCAGGTGCTTATACAGGCTCAACTTCAAGTTCACACCAGTTACATCAACAAAGTGAAGTTCAACATCTCTCTCATCAACAAGACGATGTCTCATTCGATCAGAACATTCCAAACTTGCTACAGTCAGATGGACTTCCAATAAATCTGACAAATCAATTTGTCAATCAATTGTCACATCATTCATCCCAGCAAACTCAACAACAGCTAAGTGAATTGGCTAGGGCTCAGTTTGCATTGCAACAAGCTGGTTTAAGTGCTAGCAGTCAAAGTGTCGTCAATCAAGCCATCGCTAATGCCAACCAAAACCCACCAACTACAAATAATCATGATCCTAACCTGAACAACATCGATATCAATCTTGTCAAACAACAACAAGGTCTTTAAGTTTCAGGGGAAAAAAGCATGTTAAATGAAGACTAATGAGTATTGACATTCTGTTCTTTTTATGGTTGAATGGTTATGGTTTGGTGTTTGAGATTGTATTTTTATTCTGTTTGGGGTGTTCGTGTTATTCTTTTTCTATCGGAATCCAATACGCTTGACTTTTCAAGTTGTGCCTCTTTTGTGTGCGTGTTTTTTTTTGATATGGTTCTTTGGTAAAATCTCCCTGCCCTTTGTGGGACTCATATTAGCGAGAGCTTTTTATGTTCTTACATGTTATGAGGTTGTTTTTTTTTTTTCATCAGGTGGGTCAAGGTTTTGTGTATTTTTATTTGTCGTTTTAATAAAAGAACAAATGGTTTTCACCAGTTTCTCAAGCATGTCATTCACTTTATTTAAGGTTTTCTTTTTATGCTTATTGTTCTTTATATGAGGTGTGCAATGAAGAGAAGAGGTTGTATTTCCCTTGTGTTTAATTCTTGATTCTACAGTGTTACTAGGTTCCTCTTGAACCGACTAAAGTAATGGTTTTGTAATCCATCTAGACTTAAAATTTCTTATATGCATCAAGGCCAAACTCCAATTCTTCTTCAAGCCCATCGAATTCATTGCTGAAGTGGTTTTCACGAGGTCTTGGTGGTAAGTCATGCGTATACTGCCCCTGGGATGGGATTCCAAGCTGTTGTCCAATCGGACTAGAACTATGGTAAGGTTGGTGATATTGTTGCTGTTCGAAATATTGTTGTTGTTGTTGTTCGTGTAGCAACGCTTGTTGAGCCTGCTGTTGCTGCTGCTGTAATTGTTGTTGTTGTAGTTGATATTGCAGTTGTTGCTGTTGCTGCTGTTGGTATGCTGCCTCTTGCTGTTGCTGCTGTTCTTCAAGGTATTGCTGTTCGTCAGATCCTTGAGGGTTTGAGAGATCAAGTTGTTGTTCTTCAATGGGTCTTCTAACAAACTCTCTGAAGCTTGCAACTTCGTCTAACAGCATCTGTCTCATCACATCAAGATCATCAACCTCCTCAAATGTAAAATCAAACTTCTCAGTACATAAAGGCTCATCAGCAGGATCATGCCAAACCTTCAAATAAGGATGTGTCAAAGCCTCTTCAACCGTGATTCTTTTTGCCGGATCCAGACATAACATCCTGTCTAATAGATCGAGAGCGTCAGGATTGGCATTTGGGTATAGCTTAGAAAACGGAACTTTTGGCATGAATGGTAATGATCTTACATAATCTTGAGCTCTTTGGGATCCAATTCTTGTTAATGTTTCTTCAGGTGGAGTTCCAACAATGTAAAGTATTTGATTCAACTGATCAACGTAATCTTTGCCTTTGAAGATGGGTTTACCTCCTAATAACTCTGCCAATATGCAACCAACTGACCATAAATCGATGGCTTTTGTATAACTTTGGAAGCTTAACATAATTTCAGGAGCTCTATACCATCTTGTGGCAACGTATTCCGTCAAAAATCCTGCATTCTTCTCAGGGTTTGAAGAGTAACCTCTGGCTAATCCAAAATCACAAATCTTCAACTCACAATCAGCATTGACTAGTAAATTACCTGGTTTCAAATCCCTGTGTAGGACATCGGCACTATGTATGTATTTCAGCCCACATAGGATTTGATATATGAAACTTTGATAATGAGCATCAGTTAAAGGTTGACCAGATCTTATGATTTGATGCATATCACACTCCATTAGCTCTTCGTATAGGTAGACTTCATTAAACTTCTCTTTGTTGACAATATCTAAGTCATACAAGCAAGTGATGTTCTTGTGTCCTCTGAAATGCCTCAATAACTTCAACTCTCTGAGTGCTCTCTTACACAAAATTTTTTTGCTGAATATGTTGGTGACTTTCTTTATTGCAACGTTGACATCTGGAGTTTCCGAATAGCGAGCAGAACAAACGATTCCATAGGCTCCATGGCCCAGTTCCTTGATGATTTCAAAACGCTTGTCGATGGTGAAGTCCTGGTGGAACAGATTGAAGGTGTGACGTTCTGGTTCTGCCATTTTTGGGTGTTGATCTCTATAATGAGGTTCGTTGTTGTTGATGATTATTGGTGGACAGTTTTTCAAGTTTTGTTTTGGCGCAGTTATGAAAATAGAAAATGACTTTGCCTCAGGACTTAGAAAAAACAAGATGATGAATGATCAAAAAATCAGCAAGCGTGTGCGTTTTCGTGGATCTCTCTAGGTCTGAACCACTCAATATGTGCTAAGATGGTCAAAAGGAGTGGTATTGCAACAAGGTTTTATATTCATCTAAAACAAATGCACATGAATCCTAAACCAAAACAAGAGGTTCAGTCTCATAGTTAAAAATAACTACATGTTTACCGTGCTTATGTAATCATCTCCAAGCCTGCAAGGTTAAGTTCCTTCACTACAAGACCGCTGATTGGGCTTCTATGTATGCCGATTATGTATTTCTATTGCTCACATCTTACTATAGTGATTCCAATGCGTCATAAAACCCCTTCACTTTCTTGTTGGTATTGATTTTACTCTGGTCGAAGTTGATCACTTGTAATCTTTCTTTGGAGACGGCTCTTGATAAGGCCACGTAAACTTGACCTGCTTCAAATACTCTTGTTAGATCAACTTTGACTCTGTCTAAGGTTTGACCTTGTGATTTATGAATAGATAATGCCCATGATAACAACAAAGGAATTTGTATCCTCTCCATCACCTCTTTGCTGGAGTTTGATTCACCGACTTTGAATTCTGAACGCTCGACAACAACAACTCTGGATTCATTACCGCATGTGAATTTGACAACAGGTAAAGGTGTCTCAGTATCAGTAATGATCAGTTTAGCTATTTCCAGAAACTCTTCCTTCCCTGGGATGTTTTGGGCGAAATCAATGACCTCTTTAGGAACCGTACTTTGATCGTAGCACCTACTTAACATTCTCATTTCTTTGATGAATTTTTCATCTGAAACTTGATATTCTCTATGTTTTGATTTGAATCTATCGTAGACTGATTTGGATAAGAATGATAATACTTTACCAACCGAGCCATTAACCAATGTTTCATCCACATTTTTCAAATTCATAACTTGTGCATCTTCTTTTAGTTCCAAAACTTTTGGTGCCATCGTATTATCTAGCAAATATTTTAGATTTTCTGGTGCTATATCGTCAGCAACAAACTTCCGCTTCTTACCAGGTAGACTTGCTAACCTTCTTGAATTGGAGGAGTCAACTTCATATCTGGTTGAAAATAATTCAGTTGGCTGGATACCATCCGGATACACCACATCCCTGCTCAATTTCTTAAATTGATCTGCTATTTGATCATCAACATCAGCAACCCTGACAGAGTTTAAAAGACTCACGAACTCACCATCAGCCTGTCTGAAAACCTTCTTCAACAAAATGGTTTTAGTAATACATTTTTTCCAACACTCAGACTCAAAACAAAATATAGGACTTAATGAAGTTTTCCCTGGTGTTTTTTTGTCGACAGGTGGTAATTGGAAAAAATCACCAGTTAAAACAACTTGGATTCCACCAAATGGCAATTGCATACCACGTATCATTCTAGCAACATATTCCAAGTTATCCAGAAATCTACCATCCAGCATAGAAATCTCATCAATGATAAGCACTTTGGTTCTCTTCCATCTTTCTCTAGCTTCAGGGCTTTTTCTAACTTTGTGAAATAGGTCATCTTTCTTACCCTGACCAAGACCAAATCCTGAGAACCTATTGATTGTAACACCTCCAATATTGACAGCCGCTAGCCCAGTAGAAGCTGTGACAGCAACTGCACCAGCACCGTACATATTTGATAGACTGTTCACAAGTTCTCTCAATAGGACAGATTTACCGGTACCAGCACTACCTGTATAAAAAACGCTCATTTTTCTGTTAACCACTAGATCAAGAACACCTCTCTGTTCATCACTTAGTTGCAAAGTTGTGTTTGAATATTTCAAGGAGTTTGAGATCTTAGGAGCTTCTTCTTTGATTCTTGGATTCTTGATCTTCTTAGTTAGCGGTTGAGATTCCCACGGATTGACTCTTTTCTTTGCAGCTGGATCTTTACCAGCAAAGCTCAATGTTGATTGTCCATTGGAGCTTTTACCGCTCAATCTGCCCAGTGTGACTGTTGGCTTGAATGGTTTCACGGTGATTGAAGAGCTGGTTGAAGCATTTGGCTCTCCAGATGAAGATGTAACTGAGTTTGAAGATGATCCCGAACCTGAAGATGATGGTCTTGAAAAAGGTTGTGGCCCCGGATGCCTTTCCGTAATGATACTTCCAAACGGTTTTGAATTCTTGAAATTGACTGGTTGGGACTTGACTATTATAACATCATCATCATTGTCCTGCTGGAACGAACCAGACTTTGAAATGCTAGTTAAAGAACTTGTGCTTCTATGTAGACTGGCAAAGCTTGGAGTAGAAGAGAATGACATATCAGAGTTGGATCTGTTGAGTTCTGCAGCACGAGTAGGTTCTAGTGGGATCTTCTTCTTTCTTTCTATTGGAGCTAAGCCAATTGTGGAGCTTGATTTGCTAACAAAGAAATTCAGGGTACCCTGATTAGATGACTGGCGCTTGATTGGGGTTGGAGGCTTGAAAGGGTTTCTAGCCAAGCGTCTCTTTTCAGGACCGTCAGATCTTGAACTGTTGAACATCCTCGTCTATAAATCTAGGAGACTGGGCACGTCTTCAATGTGTTCGCTGAGTTAACGAAGAACTTTTCGTTGTTTTGGTTTGGGTTTGTTAGTTGTTTTGATGTGCCCTCTCGCAAAGTTGGATTTTTCTTTGAATAGAACGGTTGCCATAACGACCTAGTCCGCTACTAAAAAAAAGCGCGTTAGCCATGGGGTGGGTGAGGGCTACTCCCGGTGCCTATTGCCCACTGCCTACTGCCTACTGCCTTCTGCCTACTGCCTACGGCCTACGGCCACTGCCTACCAGTGCCCATTTCCCAGTGAGAGCTTAACATACAGGGCTCTCCGCTCAGCTCCCCGTTACAGAGGACAAATACTCAATGAACTTATGCCTATGTATATATGAAAATATGAGTTACACAGACTGTTATCATTCGTCTAAGCTCCATCCATACGGACTCTTAGCTCTCAAACTCTCTCCATGCTTATAGAACAGAAATGGGAATGGAATCATTGCGATCATTATGAATCCCAACAACGAAGAAGCCCAATTGGGACCCAGTTTTTCATACATCTGTAATGCAAAGAGTGGGAATATACCAGCCATTGTACTTCTAACAACGGCATTGGCAGCTAACGCAGAAGCTGAATACAATCTATAGGCGTCTATAGTGTAGTTCATGATTCCTTGGAATAAGCAAGCAACCCCAGCCCCGAAAATCGATGTTCCGATGATAGCCCCAATCCAGTGTAATTTGGAGAATGATACCCATGCAAAAATGAACAGACCGATTGGACAAAAGAAGGCACCAATCATCATGGGATACAATCTGAACTCAGGTTTTGCTTTCCCAGATGCTTGTACTCTTGTGTTGTAAAGTTTTTGGAAATATGGAGATGTAACGCCACCTAAAATCATACCAACAAGTAATCCCATGAATGAGAGTCCCTGAAAGACAGATCTGAACCCAAAAACAGTTTTAAAGATCCATGGGAATGCAACAAAAAACATATAAACCATGGCCAATGCAAGCCCAGTATAGAAACACAACACAAACATCATTCTATCTCTTAGAATTAATAGGAATGGTCTTGAAATACCAGTAGTTATAATTTTCCTGAATGAATTTTCTCTTCTCATGTTTTCCAGAGGGGCATAATATTTATCATCGCCTGTCTCTTTTCTTCTCCTAGCAGCTTTCTTGATCAGTAAGACAGGGACATAAGTCTCGGGAATCACTATATACGTGAGTACAACGATGACACCAGTAGTTATCAACAAGAAATAAAAAGTCCATCTCCAATACATATGAGCATTGACAAATCCACTATAAGTTGGACCCAAACTTGGCCCTGCAAATGGAGCAAGCCCTAAGATACACATTGGAACTCCAATCTCACTTTTCTCAAACACATCAGTCAGTGAACCACCAGAAACTGTTAAGAACCCACTTCCAAAGAATCCATTTACAAATCTCCCAAAAATCATTGCTCCATAATTTGGAGAGAACGCAACTAACAACTGGGAACAGAAACAGAAGAAAATGGAATATAGATACGTTGGTCTCCTTCCATAAAGTTCTGATATTGGACTGAGTATCACTGGACCAAATCCTAATCCCCAAATATAAAATGATATACCCAATATACTCAACTCATGAGAAATGTCAAAATGAGCCATGATTCTAGGTGATGCCAGCGACCAGACTGATGACAACATGGTTACAATCAAAGCACCAAAAGATAACAGCAAGCAAATGGACCACTTTCTCAACTTTGTCATCCGTAGCTTTATATTTTCCAGGTCATCTAGTCCTTCATCAAACTTCACCTCATACTTTGTGATATCTTGTTCGCTGAACCCTTTAGTTGAATATCTTGATAAACCTTCAAGATCCACGAGATCAGGTGCTAGTGATATCTCAGGTTCTTCGACTAGCTGTTCTGGTCCATTAGATACCTTGGATTCTGACACTGTGTCAGACTGACTTTCACTATGACTATGCACCGATTCACTCATTCTTGAAGATATAAATGACTACCGACTCTTGACCTACGGTGGGGATGTTAACGATGCAGTCAGGTTAGATTGAGGAATACTAGTGTGATTGACAATCAGATCATCAAAATGACAGTTCATATCGAAGGGCATATGGGGAACAACAGATAGATGTTTTTGTGGAGCTTTATGTTAGTCCATCAAGTTGAAATGTCGGTCACTGGTTCCCGAAATGCTAGATCCGTCAAGTTATCCGCCTTTAATCACGTGGCTTCCAGAAGTGTGTGCAAATGTCGGCAGTCGGAATTTGTCTCTTCCGGCTCCCCCACATATTCGATTATATAATCAACTGATTATGTAATAAATGAATCTCTTTGTTTTTTGTATGAATGATCCTTATACTAAGATAAAGATTAGCTAAACTCAAAAACTTTAGGTAATTATACGGTGTGATTCTGTTGCTCAGGTACTTGAAGAATTGTGGGACTTGAGTTCTCCGACTGCTGCTCAAAGTATCAACCTCAATATCAATGCTTAGAAGAGAAATCTTGAAGATTGGAGCCAGGAGAAGGGTCACCGCTCCTGGCAATGAAAAGATTATTACATCAACGTCCAATCATAAACAGATATTCGACTCCAAGAATATATTCACCATGAACCACAACACTCCCTTTATTACACATCCAATTGTGTCACAGCCACGGTTGAGCAACGTTCCTGATATTTTGAGCCCTGAAGAAATGCCAATGAGTTTTATTGTTCAACCTAATCTTCCTGAACCTTTCAGAGGATTGGAGAAAAGACTAAACTTCTCAAAGAAAGTTGAAAAGACACAGCTTGATGATGGCCAAGATAGTAACTCTCATAAAATAAAAATCCTATATTCGCTCAAGAGTCGATTAGACAAGTTTTCAGATCCTCATGCAAAATTGTTGATACTATTGAACTATAATGACATTCATATCTTGAATATGAGGATGATTGAGAATTTCCTGCTTGAGAATTTCAAAGAGAAAACTACAATTGAATGCTATGACAAATTGAGTGATGATCTACTGATCAAATTGGCAAAAGTCTATACATCGTTAAAAGACTTTGTAAAAGTAGGTGAGCTATATCAATACATCATCTTAAATCAATCGATGAATAAGAAATTGATTCATAATGTCAACAATGCCGTTTTTGCAAAACTCAATGAGGACAATGATCTGCATTTGGGATTCATTGACATATTGAAGAATATTTATGTTTCTAATGGAATTGAGATTAAAGCATTGAAGGACTTTTACGTCATTATGAGCTCTAATAAGATTCTGAAAGACCACATCTTGGAAACTACTTCATTTCTAGACCTATTGAAGACCGTTCAGCTAGCTACAGTAATTGAAAAAGCAGAAAGTGTTTCAATCCTACCTAAACAGTATTGGGAGACAAGTTTTGAGTATATCAATGTTTTACTGGTAATGAGATTGATCGAACATGATAAACTCGATTTGGCATTTGAACATGTCAAGAGGAGCAAACTATATAACGTTGATGGATTCTTTCAGCGACTATTGGTACAGACTAAACGTTTCACCAGTACCAAATATCAATCAAATAAAACAATATTATTACCAGCAGAAAAACATATGATGGAATTCATCAAACAATCTGATAATATGAATTTCTCAAAGTTTTGCATATCCAAATGGTCGGACTACTCCAAGAACTGGGCTTTCCAGTTCAAAAGTATCAATATCCTCAAAGGTAAGAAATACGAACAAGTCAATTACCTGAAATCTGAATTATTCTCCAAGATGGTCTTGCATAAAAACTATGGTATGGCATGGAAATATGCTTTGGATAATGGCAGGAAATATGATAAGGATGTGGTCTCAACTTTCAATGTTACATCTATTGTTCGATTGGTTCTATCAAGTTTGAAAAGGGTTGATGATTATAAAGAATTGTTGAGCAGATTGAATGATGTTCAAAAAGATGTGTTTATCGATTTTGCAATCATCAAGATATTGAATGATTGCTCAGGGACGAGTTCCAAAACATCTTTGAACCAACTCAAAATCATATTAAAAGGGTATGGGTATGAGAATATCAAAAGTAAAAATTTCTTAAAATTGTCCCCATTTTTCGTCAAGGCCACTTACAAACAATCAATGGAGTTACTGGATGAGTTCCCAAAAGGAACTGTGATCTTTAATGATCTCAGAAAGATGCTGAGACTTGTGGATAATAATAAGAGCTTGAAGATCTTGTCAAGGCTAATTATAGATGACAAGATTGAAGTTGGTGGTGGGGTTATTGAGTTGATAATGAAGAACTATAGATTTAGTGAACAACTGAAGATACTGAATGAGTTTAGAGAGCAGAATCAAACAGAGTCAACTGAATTTAGAAAGATACATACTTCACTGATCAGAAACCTTTTAAAGAATCGTCAACTTGAGAACATCAAACAAACACTCTCGCTGTTTCCCTTGAAAGAATCAGATATTATATTAAGTGATCACGAGATAGTCAATCACTCAGAAAGAGTCGCAGCGCAGGACCTGACAAGCTCAGATATATCAATAGAGTCATTACGACTAGACACGTTCAAGAGACTTTCTGACCTGGAGCCTATATCATTCAATTCATCCTTTCAGAAGACTCTGAACAAACTAGTCAGGAGTGAGCAAGTTGACAAGAAAACATTATCGTTATTACTATTGAAGAACGTGGCATTTAACACCAGGAACACCACACTCGATGGAAAGTTGAAGCCAACAGCTAGGATGAAATGGGTTGTTGGACTATGTGAAACTCATAACGTTAGTAGAGAGCAAGTGAGAGAGATTCTTGACGGATAAACCTCATTATTTATTATATTTATTTGCGATCCTATAATTTATTATTTATTACTTATTTATTCTATTTATTTGTTTATTTATTGAAGCAGACAATACACATGATATAAATCCTTAATATAGGTTTGAAAGCTTTTTGGAGACTAGGTTTTTTTTTTTAATGTGAGCAAATTATTAATAAGTTACCTTGCTAGTTTAAAATATTTAAAGCTTTTCACTAATTGACAGTACTTCAATCAACATCAACAGCTCCACACATCAACGTCTGTACACTATCAATAAACTTTTCAATAGAATGATGATCAAGGACTAGGAAGCATAATTACATAATCTATCGACATACACCCAGTGCTCAGAACCGCGAGCTCAACGCTAAATCCTTTCAGCCAATCAGCTCCCTGTTTTTTCCCACCAATAAAAATTATAATCAATTTTTTTAGCACCAGCGAAAAACCGCTGGGAAAGAAAAAAAAATCATCACCAAGTAAAAAAATATCAAACGATAAATAAATTCACAAACTAGTCTTTTTGTTATTTCTCAATTCCACCCC
The DNA here is from genome assembly GCA_030581995.1 of Wickerhamomyces sp. NRRL YB-2243. NCBI lineage: Eukaryota > Fungi > Ascomycota > Saccharomycetes > Phaffomycetales > Wickerhamomycetaceae > Wickerhamomyces > Wickerhamomyces sp. NRRL YB-2243. Next base: position 48,657 of record JAKTWL010000022.1, read on the forward strand.
CTTCAATCAACTCCTACGGATATCATTAACTACCAACGGTCTAAGACTCACACATCAATATTTAATTTGCAACTACCATCAATCATCTTAGTACTTGTTTATTAAATTCATCGTTTCTTGACCCATAAATTAATTACATCCCAGTTTACACAGAAAAAAAAATTGAAAATACCAGTATCAAAATGTTTAGATCTGCTTTGATTAGAACCCCAGCCATCAGAAGCGTTGCTGTCTCCAATGCTATTCGTCCAGCTGCTTTGAGATTGATCCCATCAAGAATTTCCTCAATCAGAAATTACTCTGACCATCATGAAGAAACTTTTGAAGAATTCACTGTCAGATTTGAAAAAGAATTCGACCAAGCTTATGATTTATTTGAAGTTCAACGTATCTTAAACAACGCTTTCTCATATGATTTAGTTCCATCTCCATCTGTTATTGAAAAAGCTTTGAGAGCTGCCAGAAGAGTTAATGATTACGCTACTGCTGTCAGAGTTTTCGAAGGTTTAAAATACAAAGTCGAAACTGCTGAACAATATAAAGCTTATTTGGAAGAATTGAAAGAAGTCAGAGAGGAATTAGGAATCACCCTAAAAGAAGAACTATTCCCAGAATTGGCTGATAAACCACATCACAACTAGGTTTTCATTTGATAACCACTTATGTTAGATTGGTTTATTATGGGTTTTTTTTTTACATTATACGGTTCCAGAGAGAAGAGAGGTGTGACAGAAGCAGAAGAGAGAGAAAAGAGAGATGGCTGGGTGTGTGTGTATGCTATCACATGACACCAACAACAACAACAACAACAACAAAAGAAAAAAGAAAAGAAATAGAGAATCAAAGATCATCTTTTTCATCTTAAAGTTTACTATATGGTTGAAGATATTATTTGATCCACACATACGAAGCAAAAAAAAGAAAGGACTTTCTTGATCTTGGAGAGAAAGAAGTAACATTTTATATTTATTGAATTAGTTTTAGAATATTTAATTTAATTCTATTGTGCATTGGATTAATTACGAAGAAAAACCAAGAAAAAGACTGATAAAACCGAAACAGACTTTACAATTTCTCCTGTAGATGATCTATTTGATATCATTATAATGTACAAAGCCTATCTCCTTTTTTCTAAATCCCCATGTTAATCTGAGTAATCCACGTCATCCTCTTCTTCATCGTCATTCTCAATGAAATTATCACGCTTACTCTGACCAGGTTTGCTCAATCTTTCTTCGTCATCATCGTCATCATCATCATCAGAGCCTTGATCTTTATTCACTTCCTCAGTAGCATCGAACCAATCTGTATAAACATCAACTGGAGTACTCAATGCATTTATAGCTGTCTGGAAACTCTGTCCACAGATCTTGCAGTATAATGTTCCTAAATTGTTCTTCTTATCTAAAGTACAGATGATTGATTTCTCATGATTACAGAAAAGACAATTGAAAGAAGTATCTAATTTCTGAACAACTTTCTTTGTTGGTTTTCTTGAAGACTTTTTTCTACCCTAATTGCATCTCTAGTTAGTTTTTAGGCTCCCAATCATTGTTATGACTAAGCCACGTACCATATTCTGAATCTCAGATCACCGTAAATCGTAACGAATTGACCTCTTTGATTTAGTTGATCGATGTTTGTTCTTGCGGAAGAATATGCTCGGGCAAAGTTACCCGGTCTCCTTGATTATGTAACCGAAGTCACGGGACCAAACTGCTAAGGCAAATGTCACGTGAATCTCATCGCATATGAAAAAAAATTTCTTTGTATGAAAAAAAAAAGACTGTGATATAAAAGACAGATACCTTAAGGTTTCTTGTTCGAATTACACTCACGTACACACAATGGCTAAAAGCACTCCTGCCAAGAAAGCCTCTTCCAAGTCTTCTGCTAAAGCTTCAACCAAAGCTACCAAAGCTGGTACATCCGTTGCTACTACTGGTAAAGTTGTCAAACCACAAACCAATAAGCCAAAAGGTAAAATTGTCAAATCATTGGATGTTGAAGATGCCAATGAAATAGCTCTTACTAATGTTAAGAAGGGTAAAGCTGCTGCCGCTGTCTCTATTCCTGCTGAATCATCATTAGTTGAGACCAAGAAAATCAACAAGGCTTTAAATGAACTGAAAAAGTTCATCAAGAATAACAGTAAATCTCCAGAGAAATCACAGTTGTTTGAAGATGAACTGATAAATGATGTTCAAATCGTCTTGAATAGAAAAGATTTATTTACCTCTAAGAAAAACTTTAAACCAAAACTCGTCAAATTACAAGAAGGTGACATCAAAATCAAAAGAACTATTGCATTACTAGTTAGAGATGATTTAATCACCAAAGAACTATTAGAAAAAATTGAAGAAACTGAATTAAATGACTTGATTGGCGAGATTATCCCAGCTCAAGAATTGAAGACTACCTATAAGCAATTTGAAAAAAGAAGAGAATTATTTGGTAAATATGATTTATTTATTTCAGATGACGGTTTAGTCACTTCATTACCAAAACTATTAGGGAAAACTTTCTATGAATCTAAGAAATTACCAATTCCTATCAAAGTCAACAAAGAAGAATTCTCAATTCCATCAACTATAAATCAAATTAAAAAGATCTTAAATTCAGTCGTATATACAATCCCAAGAAGTAATACTCTTACAATAAACTTGGGCTCTATTGAAAACTTGACTGATTCAATCATAATCCAGATAATCAATCATTTTGTTAATGATTCATTAACAGGAATCTTCATCAAAACTAATCAATCACCTGCATTACCACTCTATGAAGCTGAAGTTGTCTATGAAGATAAGGATTTGATCAATGATGATGTTGATTCAAAAGATAAAGATGATGAGATCACATTGACAACGTTTGAAAAAGGTTTAGTTGAACTAGCTGCTCCAGATTCTGAACTTGTTGATATATTGAAAACCAAGAAAGAAAAATTTACCAAAAAATTGTCCAAAAAGAAAAACAATAAGAAAGCAGCAGGACCAAAGTCTGATTCAAAGTCATCTGCAGAAGTTACAACAACCAGTGCTCCAGCAGCTGGGTCTTTGAAAAGATCCATCAGCAAAGTCACTAAACCTTCCAATATCGATAGAAAGAAGAAAAAAACAATCAAAGCATAAGGAGGGTCAATATTGAAAAGTGTTTTTAGGTTTTGTGTTTTTCAGTGTACATGTAATTCATCATAGAGGAATTCGTTTCAGATTTGTAATAGCCTGATATTGATGCCTGGTAGTGTCCTGCTGCTTATGGTAGTGACCTCAGTCGATAGCTTTTAGGAATAGGATTGAATACCCTACCGACTTGCACACTCAGTCTCATCAAAGCTCTAGTCTTTTCACTGTGAAACTAACCTTGATTAAAAAGAAGTCTCTCTTAATTTAGTGGTTCCTGAAAGGATGCATATTGATTCTTGTAATTCGACTTACATCATTGGAATTTACCTTTTTTTTGGCCACTCAGACTTCGATGTAATGGATGCATGAAATCAAACATCAGCAAACCATTATTTTATGAAGACGGTGTCTTTTCCACATCCCAATCACTTGTGGGAACGTGATTGGTGAAGAATTTCACACGTTAAGATCTGAGTTATACCATCAATTCTCTTTCATGTTTCTAGTTGTTCTGTCGAGAAGCTCTGCTGGTGTTTGGATGTGTAAATAAATATATTCACTGGAGAAAATAGGGGCCCGCTACAAACGCACAAAAAGCAGTCAAACTTTCTGCAAAAGTATATTTTTCCAAAAGCATACTTCTAATTGAACACACTTACATCAGCCAGCACCAGTAAAATATCCGAAGATCTTACTGGCTGATCTTGTCTAATGATTTTGACGTAGCCTTAAAGAGCTCTAGGTGACCAGAATCAATCTACAAATTAATCGAAATATCCCCGGTTGGTTGGGGATATGGGGCAAGGGGCCAATGGCCATGGGCCAATGGGACAGGGGACATGGGCCTGATTGCAAGGAAAGAAGATCCGGCTTCAAAGCGCTGCGGTGATCGTACCAGATGGAATATTCCGGTCACCACAGCTCTGAACTCTGAGCTCACCCGCAACGTTATAGATGCATATGTACTTTAGTGCTAATATGCACATGGACCTCCCCTTTGTCGGCATCCTACTGCATGATGTTGATCTTGAAGCTTCATTAGAATAGGAAAGTTCTAGATAATTGAATGATCTGTATATGTGAACTCTCCAAAAATCGATTACTCATGTGCTTTAAGAAGGACGTTCTTGACCTGTTGTTGGTGAGTATATTAAAAGTCTGGATTTTGCAGTGATATTGGCTACTGACGACTGAGTACTGACTCTCCGGCTACAAGCACGTCTAGCTAATTTGAGAGCTAACTAACAGTACTAGCTAATTTATACAACAACACACAATCTGCCAGCTAGTCGTGATCTACCGACCAGCGTCGATAATGTATTAATATTAATATATGGTATCACGATGAGATGACATTAAAATCATGACTACAGTACGTGATCATTAATACTAGGTGATCAATCATATATTTCACCATATATGCCAATATTATACATGTATACTGGAATTACCAGCTGCTCATGTAAATATTTATATTGATTACTCTTAATATTTAGTAAATTAAATTCTCTGAGGTCATGAGCACCTGCGTTGATTAGCTGTTGTACCAATATCTATATCTATATTTGTGAATATCAAGCTCATTAATATTATGTAATTAACTGAATTAATTAATACGCACGCGTCTCACAATATTAATATTAATATCAACGACGTAGATTTTTTGTTAGTCAACTGCACACCTGGTCAGTTAATTCTAAGAGTTTACATGATATGCCGGATTAGAAACATTTCAATAAGTAATTCTCAACGGCTCGTGTTGAATGTTGTGGTGGACTCATGTTCAAAATTGAAACGTGAGTGTTAATGCTCTGACTAGTACTAGTGATTAGTGAATAAAGGCAACAATTCACGTCAATTGCATTGGCAACTTTGAGACCTAATTGGGTCGTGCGTGGTACGACGGTGGACTAAAGTACAAATTTGGTACTGCGCATCTGATCACCTCAAATATGGTCCATTGTCGACGTGAATTGTCACATATATCTCACACATTTCTCATATAAAGAGCTAAGCCTACAATAAGCTGTGGCCCGTGAGTGGTGTTGTATAGATATGGATTTAGTTGATGTTGGATTCGTTGGACTCCACCCTCAACGTTCGTCGTCGGTACATAGAACTAGTGGTTTGATATTGATGAACTAATTACCTAGTCATTCTATGATAGCTGAGAAGCGAGCATCATGAAGGGCCAACTCAAGTTGATCCAGCAATATATCAATCAAGACGTACGTAACCAACTAATGTTTCTTGAATATTAGACAGCTCGATCAACGTAGATTGGAGACATGGCAAGAGATAATTCAGGCACGCAAATAATATTGTACCACCCGCGCGAAACAATTCAGAGACGACTTACCGAGGTAATGGAGTACCCACTAGTTGACTGATCTATTGTCTACTGTGCTCTACTCTCTACTCAGCTACTCGGCTTTAGACATCGACCTCTTGATCCTGAGCAGTTATAATACTCCTGTTTAGTTATCACGCCTAAGATGTCACGAAGACAGTAATATAGCTGTGTTATTAATTCTCTTAGCTGTACGCTAAGAAAATATTCATGGTCATGCAAAAGTTCATATAGACTACTCTTTACTCTCTACTGTGTAGGTAAGAGTGTCTCAGCAGTCAGCACCCACCGGCCACCACTCGGCAGTCGGCACTCACCAGCTGTCATCGGTCAGCATTGATTTTCCCTGACCGGTAATTTGAAACAACAAACAATCAAAACGCACTAAGATAACTTGAAGTCAAAATCTATTTCTATGTTGTTCAACTTTATGAATCTGTGATCTGGGATGACAATTGATCTTCGGACTTCTGAGTTCTGAGTTCTAACTTCTTTACAAGATTGGCTTCGGGCCTCTAAGCCCAAGAAAAAAAAACTTGAACAAAATAATTAGTCACGTGAAACTTTGCTTATTGTTGAGCCCTCGGAATGTGGAGGGGTGCCAGCCAGCCGGATCTTGTAGATCAGCCAACATTCAACAAACAGTTAGAGACGTCAGAGAAGACGCTGGAAATGGTCAGATATAGTGCATTAATTCTGCACCTCATAAGTGTCATACGTCTACTTACATGATATATTTTGGTCGAAGTTAAAGATACGGTGCATATTCTTCTCGTAATCTTGAACAAATCTGCCAATTCTAAGCTATTTTATGCTTAAAGCTGCACTCAGCTGTCCCATGATGGCCCCATTTCCTGTTCAAAGTTGACATGACTATACAGAAAAAAGTTTAAAAGTTATTTGGTGTTAACATTCTCAAAAGTTTGGTGGATTTTAGTGTTGAATTGTTCCCCATGACCTTGCAAGTTTTTTTTTTTTTTTGTAATTTAAGGTTGATTCATATTTGAGATGTGGGATCTGGCAGTAGGACAAAATAAAAAGTCAAGAACAGTTTAAAAAAAAAACCGGTAAATTTTCATATAAACGATTAAAAAGATCATGATATCTGTTCGCGAGTTTTTCACTTTGAGATCATGGTATAGTTTGGTATCCATATCTTTATCAATCCTTTGTCGAACGAAGACTCTTTCAAACTGAAAACTGGCTCAATTGCTGATCATTTGGAGTTAAATTGAGACACATTGCAATAGGAACCATCAAAAATCAAAGAAACGAAATACTGCTTCTATTATCTCCAATTTGATCTTGAAAGAAGTTCTCCAATTCAACCTTGATATAAGACTCGACTAACTAGCTGAATCCTCATAAAAGTCTTGCAACAATTCTGTGTGTGTTTTATTCTTCTTTCTTTTCATTATTCTTGCTTCACAAATTGAGCTCGAAAGAGGTTTAAGAAGAGGCTACTTAAAACTTTAATAAGAGTTCCGCAGCACACAATTTTTTAATAATTTTCCTCTTTGTTCCAAATAGACTTATCTTATAAAACCCTTCAATTTCCGTTGAAATATATTCATCTAATTGATCAAGTTACAACCTCAATTCATTTTGATCAAACTACCACCCCATTCCGCTTCATCGTCCTTGGTTACCTTAAGTCAAGTATCTACCTACAAAACCACAAGTAACCAGTCAAGATAACGTCCCTAATAGCAATAAACGCTCCAGGCTACACAGACCCTGATCAGAGCATGTACACAGATAAAAAACTGAAAGAGTACAATGAACGAGAAGAGAGGTTTAGATTGGCTGTGGCTGAGGCTACTTCAAACAGATCTGCTTCCATCAACTCTATTGCAAACAAATATAGAGTCAGTAGAACCACTTTATCAAGAAGAATCCATGGTTTCAAGAACACAAGAAATAGTCATGAGAAGCAACAGAAGTTTACAAATGAAGAGGAGTTGACAATTGTCTCCAAAATACATGATGTCCTAAATCATACTGATAATATACCGGCCAAAAAAGAGATATTGGCGATTTGTGAATCTGTTTTAAGAGAGAAGTATAAAGATAAAGCTCAAAGTGAAGGTGAAGGTTTCTTTAAAGTTGGTAAGAATTGGATTGATAGATTTCTGGAAAGGCATAATGATAAACTGATGATCAATCAAGAGACAACTTTATCCGAATACTATAAATCTGAGTTTTTACAAAGGAAGAAACTAAGATCTGATAGTGGCTATAAGACTTCTTCCTCATCAACTCCAAAGAGTGATCATTCAGTTTCTAATAACGCAGGTATAAATCAGGTGACTCCTCCCTCTTCCTCATTGAACCCACAACAACAGCAACAACAACAACAACAACTGGGTGGTGCTCAACATTATACATACCATGATCAAGATCCATCCCATCATCATGAAAATAGTATAACTGGTGGTAATGATATACATCATCTTCATCAACATCCACCACATCCTCCACCTCCTCCTCGTTTGCCATATCAATCCCAGTCTGATCCTTTCATCTATCAAGTTGATCATGTCAATCCTTTAACTGGATATGGTGTTCAGTCAGGTTATCCAATCCCTCAACAAAATCAATATGGTCCTGACCAATGGCAGTTTGGACAGCAACAACAACAACAACATCTTCAACAGCAACAGAAGGTACAGGCTCCAGCACATATTGTCTATCCGATGAATCAACCGTCATTTTCCTATTCTGGTGTTCCTCATCAACCAGCTGGCAAACCAGTGAATTTTCAGCCAAATGGTGTTAGTAATTCCAACATATATGGAACCCAACTACATTCCAAAAGTCCTATAGTTTCAAGTGTTTATCCAGATCAAAATGGGAATCCACAATACCAAACATTCAATGGGTTTTCTTTCAACACCAACGGTGCAAATGGATATACTTCCAACCCTGAATCCCATCAACAACTACAACAACAACGTTCTCATTCGAGCACACCACATACAGGCATATTTCCTCCACATTCCAACTCAGTAGCACAGCAGGATCAACGAGTGAATTCAACTTCTGAACTTCCACATACTGCTTCAAGAGCAAATACCACTACCACAATAAGCACAACTTCAACTGTTGCTACTTCCGCCTCAACCCACAATAATCATAATACAAAAGATTCCGAAGGAATTGATACTTTACAATTCTATCAAGGTGATAGATTCCAGTATGAAGCAGTTAGACAACGAATTTTAAAAGAATTAGATAATGATAGTCAACAAATTGATCTTGAAAGTTTGGTCAAATTGGTGAATTTATCATTCAATCAGATTGAGAGGGATTTGAACCCACCTGATACAACAGGTCATTTTGTATCTTACTGATTCCCTTCTATATCTGTGATGACTGTGGGTTATATCAACGATTCTGAGGTTCTTTACCAACTTGTTCTTTTTTCTTTTTTTTTTGGTGTTTGTTTTGTGTGGTTTTTATCCTGGCTCACGTTAGTTTTTTTGATTATCAATCTGGTATCCGTGGTTGAGGTCTTTGGACAACAGGCTCCCTTAAGTCATCGTCATCCATCATGCTCCTTCACTGATTAGTTTTCAGATGGAGACGAAACTGGAGAACAATCAAGCATGAGCTACTCTAAAAGTCAAGGTTGCTGATGTATTGCATTTGGTGTTTTCCTTACCCTGGTCTCGTCATCATTGAAATTATAATTGGGTCCTTTTCTGGTCAGTGTCACTGTTCTTCTTCTATTTTATGTTCTTGTCTGTTCAGGTGAATTGTTTTATTATTTTTCCATTGTTCATTTCTTCATTTTTGATGTATACTTAGTATACTTGGTGTGCTTTCTGTGTGTTATATGTGTCTCGTGTGATTTTGTGTGGTTTTCTTTTTGGATTTTACTTTTATAAGCATATCTATATATTGATTATCTAGGTAAGCTATAAATATTTGTAGATGAGAACCGGCTCGATTCTCTGAACTCTGTTCTTCTACCAATCAACATTGGACACTCGATGGCAAATCAATCACCACCATCAGTCAATCTATCAGTCATAATCCTCATCATCATCATCGTATTCGTTATCGGACAATCCACCAAACACAGACTTTGGTGGTAAACTAGTTTTAAAACTTTGGATAGCCTTCCCTATCAAATGATCATTCTCACCATTTATTGGATGCAGAATGATTTTAGGTTGATTGACATTATCGCTGTCGTTCAGTATTATCTCCTTTTCGAAATCACTCAATGAGTTGAGTGCTCTCCCATCTTCATTCCGTGCGTTTGAATAATTTGTATTCTTTTGATTCGATTCCAAGATATCACTCAATTCTTTATTATTCTTGAGAAAAATCTCTTGCAATTCCTCGTGAGTGTATATCTGTAACTTATTTGGTTCCTCCTCAGTTTGATCGTAGTCAAAGTCTGCAGGAGGAGAGGCAGGCGGTGATATTAAAAACATTCGGCTATTATTTGGTAATTGAAGGTAGTTATCATTGATATCATCGGTGTAATTGTTCAAAGAGTAACCAGTAGTGAACTCTTTCTTATGCTGGGTCCTGAAATAATCATATACCTTGACACCTGAGTCGAGGTTGTTGAAGATAATAATGATTCTTCTGAAAGATCTCAGTATGATGAATTGAATCGTATCTGTGTTAGGTATGAGATCAATGATTTCCTGTTGTAATTGTGAGATGAAAGAAGCTTCATCTAACTTCTCTACGGCTATCCCTGACAATATCAGTGTATTAGTGGCCTTCGACACCATTATCCAATCGATTTGGTACTCAATTTACTATAAGATAAGTCTAATAATTCAGGTTTGTTTCTTATGTTTGAAAGTTGGAGGTGAACGCCGATTATGTCATCTTTATTCTTCTTACATAATCAATCATAGTAAGATGACATAAGCTCCACGTGACCCGTGTACTGCCTGTTAATTTGTCCGGGCTCTCCTGACGGCCAACGGATGACGAAATTCTTTCAAAAAAATGATAATAAAGTCTTTTTTCTTTTCTTTTCTTTCCTTTCCTTTCCTCTTCTTCCACTAAACTTGTTTATTCAATTACACAACTATCCCATATACTACAATGCCTACTTTAATCTTGGTTCGTCACGGACAATCTGAATGGAATGAGAAAAACTTATTCACTGGTTGGGTCGATGTTGAATTATCAGAAAAAGGTATCGAAGAAGCCAAAAGAGCTGGTGTCTTATTGAAAGAATCTGGTTTAAAACCAGATATCTTATTCACCTCTAAATTAACCAGAGCTATTCAAACTGCTAACTTAGCTTTGGAAAATGCTGGTTTTGCCTACATTGATGTTCAAAGATCCTGGAGATTGAATGAACGTCATTACGGTGCTTTACAAGGTAAAGACAAAGCTGAAACTTTAGCTCAATACGGTGAAGAACAATTCAAAATCTGGAGAAGATCTTTTGATGTTCCACCTCCACCAATTGAAGCTGACTCTAAGTTCAGTCAACTTGGTGATGAACGTTACAAATTGATTGATCCAAATGTTTTGCCACAAACTGAATCATTGGCTTTAGTCATTGATAGATTATTACCATACTGGCAAGATACCATTGCTAAAGAATTATTATCAGGTAAAACCGTCATCATTGCTGCCCATGGTAATTCTTTAAGAGCTCTTGTTAAACATTTGGATGGAATCTCTGATGCTGATATCGCTAACTTGAACATCCCAACTGGTATCCCATTAGTTTACGAATTGGACTCTTCTTTGAAACCTACTAAACCATCATACTACTTGGATCCAGAAGCTGCTGCTGCTGGTGCTGCTGCTGTTGCTAACCAAGGTAAGAAATAGATCATTTAATCACATCTAATCTCTTTTTCCTATGGGTAGAAATAGATAATAAACACAACATTTGATTAGTATACACACAACTTTGTAGCTCAAAATACTATCACATCATCATGAAGCATGATATCTGGACAGTTTATTGCTTGTGGACTCATCAGTAATACAATTACAATTTATTGTAGCGAAGTTACGACTTACGAGGCATCTAAGGCACTACCATAATTTTTCAACACCTGTGGTGTTGGGATGTTCTTGACACAAACTTAAAATATGATTTTACTTATTAGCTCAATGAAGCTATGAAGTTTTCTTTTACTCTTTTTTTTCCCTCTCATCAATAACTAATTATAATTTACATATTGTAAAAGTTATCGATCGACAATCTATCTAAATATGAATTTTCAAAATATATATCAATATGAGCAGCTCAAATATTAATATCATATCAGTAATATGTACGCTATATTATATTTTCAAATATACTAATTAAAAATATTAGACTAATTTAAAAGAAAAATATCCAAATTATTATTAGCTTATAGATTTATATATAATTAAAGAAATTAATAAATATATTAAAGTGATCTCATATTGATCATTTATTCGAGGATTCTATAAGCAAGCGGCAAACAGCGTCTAGCTCTATTAATGATATTCAAAATAAATCATATTAGACGTAAGGCTCAGTACAATTTGTAGCATTGTAACCTCTCGGAGTAATTAATTTAACCTCAGCACCACGTTCATAGTAAATCATATTGGAAACCTCCGAGTCTGGACGCTCGATTTGCAAGACTTTGTACTTAGTAGTCTTGTAATTGGGAAATTAGTTTCCAGAAAGTATGATGAAGATAGTGTGGTTGTAGTGATTTCAGTGACGATTCCAGCTGGGACTGGGAATGCCGAAATCAAAGCTATTGTCGAATAGGTCAGGATCAATGATATTATGTTGATTCTCGTGCTAGCTGTTTTGTAGCTGCTTTAGTATACTTTCAAGATAGTCAATTAGGCGGGGAAAATCTTGAGAATCAAAGCATTTGTAGTGTAACTGTTCAACGTCCATGTATTGCCTTTTATAACGACAGTTTTCAGTTTACGTTTACACTAATCACCTATGATTAACTTCAAACTTTCACACAATCTGTGCTGAATATTATCCTGAAATTCCATATTAGTATCGATAGAGGTTCTACGTCTAGTAAACCGGCGATACAACGATTTTTCCATGTGTCAGTAGTAGTAAAGTAGTATATTTATAGCAAACGAGAGAAGATGGTACTGTGTTGACTTTCTGACTTTATATGTCAGTTGGGTGATTTGAGTGAAGTTTGAAACGTAAACAATTATCTCGAAGTTTCAACGCAGGTGATATCAATGAGAAGAATGAATTACCATAAAATTCGACCTACTTCAGTTTAGATTGACTCCATGTGACGTCGGCCTGTTGCTGTCGTGGTCCAAGATCAATAAAAAAAAATAGTTTCCCTCCAAATCTCGTGGGACAGCTTCTAGATTCGAGTGGTAGGTTCAAATGGCCACCTGATCTAAGAATTTTTCTTCATTTTATCGAGATAAACATACGTATACTGTCAAAAAGAAAGGAAAGTACCAATGTTCTCGTTTCAAACTTTATGATGTAACCCATCGCAATTACCGTTATGCATATTTCCTAGTTCGGGATCATGAGTAAAAGAAGAAATAATAGAATGAAAACCTACAACAACAAATTGAAGTGATAGTGAGTAATTAATATATTATTAGAAAGCTCATCGATAATCCTGCAAGGCCAACAACAGGGAAAAAAATTACCAATATAAAATATAACACAAATTAGAGAACAAAGGGTCAACAATCTTGATTAATTCAATCGATAAACTAATCTTTTGAATCTAAGACTTGTTTAACAGGTTCTGGATCATTAACATATAGCCCATGTTCTTGAATATATCTAATGACACTGTTTGGTAATAGATACTGAACAGACATTCCTCTTCTTATAAACAATCTCACTTTTGTTGAACTGATATCATTATAGATTAGTTGTTTGATGACAAGAACATTTCTTCTATGTTCATACATTATATCATGACTTAATAAGAAGGATCTAACATCACTTCCGGTTCGTTCAACAATGAGACACCCGTATCTTCCTAAAATATGATTCAAATCTTCATCAGCCCAAACGTTTGGTTCTCCCATACTTTCAATCAAATCACCCCCAGCCAATAACATAATTTTTACACCTCTTTTGGTACCATCAGATGTCAAGATTCCACCTCTTTTAACGTTTAATTCTTCATTGAAATGATCCAATACTTTTGCAGTTCTTGTATACGTTGGTTGTAACGATTCCCATGCATCAACCATTAACCAGCTACTTGTTCTTTCACACGCCAACTCACACATTCTAACTCTATGATGTGATGGGGCTAACCCTCTTTTCTTGTAATTATCACTAACAGGACTATAATAACCTCCAACAACTTCAAATCGCGTTTGTTCTCTAATTGCATCAACAGCCATTTCAAACATTCTCAAGTGTAAATATGTGATTGGACTGAAAGAACCACAAGCAACAATCACTAATGGGAATTTGTTTGGATTCTTCAGTTCTGAAACCAATCTATGGCTTGGGAATTGATAGTTTTCCAAAGTTTTAGCTTGTCTGATGATTCCATGTGGAACTTCTTCTAAATCTGCCGTTTGATTAGATTGGATAGTTGGATAAGTCGACGATGAAGTGAGAATTTCTTGTTCATTCTCAAAAATGTGTTGGTTAAAGTTATTAACCTGGGCACTGTTGATCTTGTCGATATCTAATGCTTCTTCATAACTGTCATCGTCATCAGCTGATGATGTTTCGTTTGATGATAAAGGCTGGAGATCTTCCGGTATTCTTGGAATCATTGATTCAATGCTATTTCTTGTAGATGATTCAGTTCCTACACCGTTGTTTGGAGTTGATGTTCCAGAAGTGTGTCCAGACCTCGATGTATGATGGAGATTGTGATTGTGATGGTGATGGCGGTGTTTTCTTGGTCTTATTGGGGCGTCAAGCTTGTTGGGGATATCAGCCAATACCAACGGTTGGATGATGGGGACTTTTGGGATTTCAGAGGATTTTGCCAAAGGAGGGCTGATGGTCTGGTTTAACGAGGGTGGAGTGAAGTCAGGAGCACCTTTAGGATCCATTTATGAATGTCTTTATTGTCGTTGTTGTGAGTGTTGATGTTGTTGAAGTACAAAAAGATTTTTTTTTCTGATTTGTGAAATTTAATTAATTAGATTGACTGATGACCATCAATTGCGGAAGACAGTGAGCGGGATTTCTTACGAGACTAAGTAAGCTACTCATTAGTCAGATGGGCTCAGTTCCCAAACTCTGACTACTATTACGCCTTGGGGCATTATTATATGCACGCCCACTAAAGGCTCGGAATTTTATAGCCATTAATCATGAATTCACTATTCAAATATTTGACTCAATTTCTCGTGATTAGTGTTGACGGCCTGTGGAGTTGTGTGGTGAAAGTTTATACTCCGATGTTTTTTTATATAACTGAAATAATTACTGTCTACTCGCTTGGCTAACGTTATTTATATCGGAAAAGAATCAATAGCTCCAAGATCCAAACCACCTATCCATAGATCAAGTACGCTATCAGTCAAATGATTCCAACAACGTGTTTACAGGACTTTTATTAATAAAGGGAGCCTAACGTACGCTAACAAGATTATCTGATGACGTAATCACCTAAAAAACATCCAAACACCCTCTCCTTGAATTTTTTGAGTAGTTACCCGGATAATGATGACATAATCCTCCGAGAGATTATCTCATCCTTTACCCTTTACAACCATTAAGATTCTCATAACAAGCCATATAAGCCCCCCCAATACAATTGAGAAGGATGGATCATCCAACAAGAGTGGAGGTTACAAAGCAAAGATATCCATCATTGAAACAACTGAAGTTAGCAGTCCTTCAAAATCAATACAATGATTCATTACCTTTTTTTTCAAGAGAATTCTTATGGAAATCTGTTTGTTTGAACTCATACAATATCAAATTCACAGATGATGAATTGAAACCGATTCCTGATGGCAAAGAAGTAGATCCTTTATCCACAACAGTTGAGGAAGATGAGACTTTACACGTTATAAGGTTAGACGTTGAAAGATTACTAATTGATCCGATATTCCAATCTTCTGAAATCCAACAAGAGATCATTCAGATTCTTTACAATTACGATAAATTCACTCCATATAAACAAGGATATCATGAGATTTGTGGATTGATATATCTTGAACTCTATAACGATACAAATGATAACGTGAATGGCGTTCCTAAAATTAACTTACAACTGGAAACATTCAACATATTCACATCTTTAATGCTTTCAATAGTACCCAATTTTTACAATGAAGATAATCTTATAGGTTGGTGTATCTCCCAATTCAACAAATATTTGTTACTCATTGATCCTCAACTATATACATTATTAGTGAAACATCATAAGATTGAATCTCAAATATGGTTAATTAGATGGGTTAGATTAATCTTCTTAAGGGAATTGGGGTTGGAAACCACCGTTAAATTGATTGATAAGTTGATTTGTTATGATCATGACTTATCGAAACTTATACCCTTCATTATTATTCTGTTCTTGATTAAGATAAAGCTAAGATTAGTTGAATGTGAAGATAACGGTGAGATTTTATTTTTGTTATTACATTATCCAAGTGAAGTAATGGATGATGATCAGATAAAAGAGATTGTTGATTTAAGTATAAAATTATATAAAGCACCTGAGTTGGAGTTGGAAAATTATGGGATCGCAATCAACAAAAAATTTCATAACTCACTCAATTGGGAGAAATTGAAAGATTTAGATAGGCTAAGAATGGAATTGAAGCTACAAAAGAGAGTCAAAAGAGCTCTCAAACGAACAAAATAGAGAACATAGATGAGTAACGCATAATAACCATGTAAAGTGTTTACATGTATGTAATTTACAGAATGCGAATTAATATTATAGTGGAACTAAAATTAGGGAAAAAAGCGTCTGAAGCAAAGATGAAAACAACCAACAGACATATCAATCGTTTAGTCAAAACGAGCAACCTCAAAGCCAATGTGCATTTCCTTGAGATTTGATTTGCTGATTTTGCCCTTGTACTTGTGGTTGAGTTGGCGTGATTGTTCTAGGTAATGCATTAACATCCACTGGTCTTGCAATTTGAGGAGATTGCTGTTTCTTATTGTTGAATTCAGAAACTTCACTAGTCCAGTTATTGATTCTTGAGTTTGGATCAGCACTTTGCTTGGAACCTTTGTGTAGCCTTGAAACGTTATAGGAAGACACATCTTCTGCTCCTGCTTTCGCAACTTCAGGAACTTGACCTGCAAATTGATTGATTTGACGAGATGGTTGTGATTGAGGCACTTGATTTGGAAGTTGTTGAACTTGAAGTGGTACTTGTTGCTGTTGCTGTTGTTGCGGTGGTGCTTGTTGGTAAAGTTGTTGTTGCTGATGTTGGATCTGTTGCTGTGGATATGATTGTTGTTGCTGAAGTGGCTGTTGTTGTGTTTGTACCGGAGCCTGTTGTGATGATAACTGTTGCTGATGAGGTAGATTAGGAGATTGCTGAACTTGAGATATTTGTAGGTCGGTTTGTTCTTCACCATTCGCTTCACCATCTTCAGGAGATTTCTCAGCATTCTTCTGGTTCTGCTTCTGTATAGCCCAATCAAAGACATAATCATATCTATAGCCTTCTCTTAGGAACAAATCTCTGAATAATCTTCTTAAATAACTATAGTCTGGTTTATCTTCAAATCTTAGTGATCTTGTATAGTTCAAATAATGAACAAATTCGATAGGTAAACCTCTACCTAGAATTTCAGCTGGCGTAGACATCTTTTTCTCCATGATTCTATCATACTTCTGTCTTTTGGTGGCCGCTTTCAATCCTTGCCATGGTAAAGAACCTCTGCAAAAATAAATCAAAACATAACCTAAACTTTCTAAATCATCTCTTCTTGATTGTTCTATACCAAGATGGGTATTTATACTCGCATATCTTGCTGTACCTGTTAGATTCTTGTTTTCTCTATAAGGGATATGAAGATGAGATCTTGGATCTCTATACTTCTTTGCCAAACCAAAATCAATGACATTAACCTGGGCTCCTCTTTTACCTATACCCATCAAAAAATTATCCGGTTTAATGTCTCTATGGATGAAACATCTAGCATGTATGTATTCAATTCGACAAAGCAATTGATCTGCCAATAATAACACTGTCTTGTAACTGAACTTTCTGTTACAATAGTTGAAAAGATCCTCTAATGATGGTCCCAATAGATCGATAACCATAGCATTGTAATCACATTCAGTTCCATACCATCTACAGAAAGGGATACCAACACCTCCACTCAAGGCCTTGTAAACTCTAGCTTCATATTCCAATTGAGGATGTCTTGCAGCTCTGCTCTCCAACTTGATGGCAACCAGTTCACCACTGATAATGTTTGTCCCAAGGTAAATATCACCAAATGAACCACTACCTATCTTACGACCAATACGGAACTTTCTCCCAACCCTTAAATCCATGTTCGAAGTAACATCAGTCATTATATAACTGAGTAACCTTCGTTTTATGTAAAATTTTCTATAATCAAAATTAGTTCAAAATGTAGCTGATTTGCCGTTGATTACGATATGACTAACTTTCTTCTCACAAAAATGGGAACAATGTGGATGTAATTGGATACTCAGATGTGTTCTTTCAAAAGATAGAATGTCTAAAGATACCCACAAACTATGCAACAAAGACAGAATTAAACTTGATTGGACTTTTTTCTCTATGTTAAGATTGAAATCACCACAAAAAGCCTAAAATCACAACAATGAAAGTGATCAAAAGAGCTCGAAAAGCAGCAAAAAACAATAGAAGTCTAAAATAACTTGACAAGAACCGATAAACAGGGAGTGCTCAACCTTTAAACACCGTTCAAGATAGTCCTTCGCAATGAACTAAAGAAGGTTTTTATCTGTTTATCGACAAGGGGGTTTTATGTTTTTTCCCAAATTTTTTCTTTTTTCTGGATTTGTTTTCTGGTTTTGCGACGTTTGAGATGAAATCCGAGGGCTTTTTGATGTATTATTGTATGTTTAGCTAGCCAGTAGGGGAAAAGAGAGTGTGAGGTAGCCGGAAAGAGTATCAAATGGATAAACTCAGCGAGATCTCTTCTCTCATTGGGCACTCTTGGTACTCAAAGACACTATTATCCACGATATATGAAGAACTGTCAGGTGCTGGGAAACCCCGAAACTCCGCGTCCACTGGTGAAAGATTTAGAAAGAGAAGATCACATACAGACACTTCACAGTTCGATCGTTTTCAAGCACAAGCTGTGAGTTGGGTTCAAAAAGTGAATTGTCTTGAAAACTTTGAACTCATGAAGAACGTTCTCTTATCTCCTTTGAGTAGGATGCGTGATAAATATAGTACATGATCTTATACTATTCATTTTCAGCTCATCCACTAAAACAGTACTCGCAGGGGCAAGAGCCGCGCCCGGTCCGTGCGCGACAAAGTCAAGCTTATATGTTTACTTTTCCTGCCAGAATCTGATTTTCGTTTCAGGTTTCAAAATGTTTTTGGATTTTAGATTTTGGCGTAAATCTGATATGGGTACGAGGTAGTGAGTAGTGAGTAGTGAGTAGTGAGTAGTGAGTAGTGAGTAGTGAGTAGTGAGTAGTGAGTAGTGAGTGAGTGGTACGTCCGGTTGATATTGTTAGTTGTATGAATCGCCTTGCCACACCACCAGCTAGTGGAGTTCATAATCTAATACAGTTATTGATAAGGGAGCTAACGTCAGGCACTTTACAGCTGATATATATATCGGAAGTTCCCATGAAATACTGGCCGTTACAATTGGACATAAAGTGGAAATATTTTGTTAGTTCGTTGCATTATGGTTTGTTTTGGTTTGATACATCGCGCCGCACTGAAGAGCCCAGAGCCAGACGTGCCACTCATTAGCTGTTATACAGTACGTAGTACTCCACCTCCTACAAGTCGGTAGTTGGTACCTACTACCCACTACCCAATCGGCTAGTATCCAGTACTAAGTAGTTATTTTCAGGATCGAAGTGGCCATTCATTTATTAGCATTCGTCATGGACTTTCTCTTATACTTGAGTTCAACGATGCCAAATTATGCCTCTTTTTCATTTCCATTTTACAGCCTTTTGCGGTTTTTTTTTTGTGACACATCAACAATGCTACATGAACGTCACCAAAGGAAGAAAAAACACACGTCAGATTATTGAATTTGAAGGTGCTAAGAGGTTGAAACACTTGGATTAGGAACGAGCGTGGTTTACAAACAGTGAGTAACCTCAATGAACGTAGAGCGCTTGCATTCCACGAGTCACGAGGCCTGTAAGGCATGGCCTACCATGAATGTAATTTGTGCTTGATGTCTAGGATTCAGCTACGGCATTAGCAACCCATCATGCGTATTGACGTGTTAAGGTTAAAACATCCTGCTGCGCCAGCTAACAGCTTGTAATAGATTAGTTAGACGTGAATGATCAAGATTAATCTATCTATCGACTACTTAGATGGAGCATGTTAGTTGCAATTGCATTAGTTATTAATTATTAGAAAGGAATATAAAATATTGAGAAAGAAGAGTAGGCTGACGTATCCTAACATCCAAAATATTGGTAACAGCATCATGAAGGGAATTCCCAAAACCCAATTTCAACAGACAAGCTAGACGACAAAATGCATTATAGATGAGCAACAACATAACCTGGATGTCCAAACCAGAAAAAGATCTTAACAAAGAAGAGCATTAAGATTAAAATTAATAGAAAAACACCAAAACAAGATTAGAACCTCACAAAGCAAAACAAGTAGTCATCTAACGAACAAAAAACATTTCATGATTGTATTAGGACAACAGGGCAGTATCAGATCAACAACACATCTCTACTTCAATACTGTTTAGCATAAATTGAGAGTGACGACAACTTAGTTAACAGAGCTACCAAGACCTTTGATTTTGGAGACAAGTTTCTTCAAAAAAGATTTCTTTTCAGCTTTGGACTCAGTGGCAGTGGCAGCTGTTTCTTCTTTAGCTTTAGCAACTTCTTCTTTGGCCTCAGTGGCAGCTTCAGTGGCGGCTTCAGCGGCTTCAGTAGCTTGAGTTTCAGCAGCTTCAACAACTGGGGCGACTTGTTCCTCAACTTTGGTTTCAACGTTTTCAGCAGCAGACATTATGGATATGATGATTTGATAATAAGTGTATTCTTGATTACAATATACGTTATGAAAGAGAAGAAAAATTTCCAGAAAGGAAGGGGATTGAGGAAAGTGGTGGGATTCCTCACTATTTATAGTTTCTCTGAGATATGGGATATTAAGGAATTTTCTAGAGATCTCTCACTCAGCTCTATAAAAGTTTAAAAGTCTCACCTCATTAAAAATAGCTCTGCCAAAATATCACGGGTGCAGTATCCAGCAGGAAATGTTTTCGCCAATTTCCTCTTTGGGTCACGATTTCAGTTCGCAATTACCGAATTCAGCAGTGATCGTCTCACCGACTGTAGAAGAACAACAGGCAAGACAGTCTATATTGCATATAATATAGCATAGAATATAAACTGTCTTGCTTGTTGTTCGCTCTTGTTGTTTATGTTGTGACTTGTGATATACAGGTCAAGTTTGACAAAACCTCAACAACCTTGCAGGCTGGTAGGCCAAAGTTTGTATTAACTGGCTCAGTGAGTTCAATAATGTGGTTTGAAGAGGCGTTAAGTTGTAATTCGGAATCTTTTTTAATTAGGGTTTCATATATTATCGCATTCGATCCAGCTACGGATCAACTTATAATATCATGGACTAGAAATGGTGATCAGGTAAGAGAGCTCGATCACTGCATTGATATTGATTAATGGTGTTCTGTATGTGTAGATCTATTGTACGATTAATTATAATTATAGCGCCAGTAGTTGGAGAGCTATATGGACTTCCCTATTACAGGGTCTAGTTTATCAATATTCACCATGAGTTTTAGGTTGCAATCATTCAACGGATATTGCCAACAAAACAGGGAGATATATTGTAAAAATTGTGCATATTGCAACAGTTTATTATAATAGTTACGTAACTACTTATGATGAATCAAGGTTGAATTATCCAACGTGTTGAGGTTATTTCCCAATATTATACTCAGCCTATCCTTTGTGCATGGTACTGATCATCAGTTTCAATCACAAACTGCCATTTTCGATCTGATGACATATATGATGGTATTCTGACTGTTAAGAGTAGCATTGACCCAAATGACGGTGAACGAGCACGAATGTTCGATTCCCTTGATGAATAAACAGGTTGGTTAGAAGCGAGTTCATTGTACCAATCAGTTCAGCTATAGTTATGAGAGAACTGTCACCTATGAGTAGTTGACTTCACGTCCATAGAAGTTAAAAGCCTTGTGATATCTTTTGGTGCGTTGAGGATTTTACTCTGGCTCTTCAGTCATTCTGATGATGGACTCTCCGTGTTCAGCTTATCGTGAACCTCAATGGTACGCTCTGAGTTCAACACCAAAGTTGAACAGCGTATGTATGAGCCGCTTTCAACAGTTTCCATCTGAGTTTCAGTCAACTGATAATTTGTGGGCCGACTTATTTCAAATTCCTATTATTTAGCAAGAGAGAAAGCTGTGCAAAACCATCTCCGAGGGTTTTAAACCCCGTGATGTTCACGTGGGAATGACCGGAATAGAGTTATTGGAAGTTGAGTTTTGGTTTTTGAAAAAGTGCTAAAAGTCAATCGAAAAGAATCGAATTCAAGCAAGAAAGCGTTTCATTTTTCATCAGATCAAACTCTCTTGTGTCATTACGTGATAGCCAATATTTATCACTTCCTCCTCAAACATCGGAAAACTCTGCTATTAGTTTAACTTTTTCGTATCATAATTTGGACAGTTGAAAACAAAAGCAGGAACATAATCACCAACAATAATCATGTACCAGCAACAACAGCAACAACGTCCATTCATCGACCCAAATAGCAGAAGGGGAGCAGGAACTCCTACTCCACAATCTTCTATATCTCTGTCTGGATCCAATGGCAACAATCAACCATTTCCTGCCTTTAATTCACAAGGCTCTTTGTTATCCCAACCATCATCCACCACTAACAGTTCCCTTCAACATCCAACCCAATTACAATCTCATTCAGATTCATCCCAGTTATTGGTACAGCATCCCCCACAGTTAGATCAACAACAAGGAAATCAACAATTCCCTCAAGCTGCTAGCGGGAGTAGAGCTCTTGACGATGAAAAAGTTTATCAGTGGATCGTTGAATTATGCTACGGACCAAATCGTGAACAGGCACTGTTGGAACTCGGTAAAAGAAGAGAACTTTATGATGATTTACCATTAGTTCTTTGGAACTCATTTGGTGCTATGACTTCACTATTAGATGAAATCATCTCTGTTTATCCATTGTTATCGCCACCAAACTTAACGTCGGCTGCTTCCAACAGGGTCTGTAATGCATTGGCTTTGTTACAATGCGTTGCAGCCCATCAAGAGACCAGAAACCTGTTCCTTAATGCTCATATCCCACTGTTTCTATATCCTTTTTTGAACACGAACTCTAAACAACGTCCATTTGAGTATTTGAGACTAACGAGTTTGGGTGTTATTGGTGCCCTCGTTAAAAATGATACACCTGAGGTCATTTCATTCTTACTAACAACTGAGATTATCCCTCTCTGTTTGAGAATAATGGAATCTTCATCTGAATTATCCAAAACTGTTGCTATTTTCATTGTTCAGAAAATCCTTGTCGATGATGCTGGTTTGGCTTATGTTTGTCAAACTTACGAAAGATTTTCTGCAGTTGCTACAGTTTTGAAAGTCATGGTCGAACAGCTTGTCAACCAACAAACTTCAAGATTACTGAAACATGTTGTTAGATGTTATCTGAGATTAAGCGATAATCCTGATGCTAGAAAGGCATTGAGACAATGCCTACCAGAATCACTGAAAGATGGTACCTTCCATTTAGTGCTGAGAGATGATCCTGCTTCCAGAAAATGTTTAGCTCAATTATTGTTGAATTTGGGAGACTATGAAGGCCAAGCTCAAGCTCAAGCTCAAGCCCAAGCTCAAGCTCAGGCCCAGGCCCAGGCCCAGGCTCAAGCTCAAGCCCAACAACAGCAACAGCAACAGCAACAGCAACAGCCCCAATTTACTGGAGGTCTCCAAAGACCACCAGCTCAACAACAGAGAGTTTGATCCAGAATAGAGAAAACTGAACTCAATTGAATATTCATCTAGGGGATGGTTTCATATAAAATTTCGAGGGAAAACTTCAACCCAGGAGATGATAACATTATTGGTGTCTGAGATCTACATGAGATCAGAAAACATAGAAAACATACTGCATGGATGGTCGGAACGTATGAAAGAGAACTGAGCGAAAAAGGAGAAAATGACATAGAAGATAAATTGTATGAATACAAACACCAGAGGACATGATGATGGGCGTCAAATTGTGATTGTTCTTTGGGCAACGAAGGGAAAGTCTTGAAGAGTGAATGGTTTTTCGAGAGGAGTGTATATGACATATTTGGGAAAGAAAAAAACCGATCATGACTTGCATAGAAGAATAACATGATAATCAGGGTTTCATACTTTTTAGAGTATAATACTTCTTTTTCCTTTAGTTTAGAAAGAACAGTCGTCCGATTTTTTGGTTAATAAATGTGACTATATCAAGTTATCCTTGGCCCGGAATTGGTAATGATATTTTACCCTACCGAAGATTTCACCAGTAGTTAAGCTACCCTCGGAATGTGATCCCAACTTTTTCTTGAAATCGAAAAAGGCCAACGCGAATAGAAATCAAAACAATTAGGAAACAGCTAGAATTTAGCTATAACTCCACGGTTTTGAGTGTTGAGATATCCCTTCTGCAGGCAAATCCATATCTCATTGACACTTTGTGCTTCAAGTCTTCTTCTTCCTAGATCAATTGAAATAATTAAGGTGTGACCTTGAGGTGAACATGTCAACTCATAGTTATAAGAAGTTCGAAGATGCTGAGTCGGGTGCTTTGCCTGATAAGATGACCATCTTTCAAGACTCCATCAGTGCTTTCAATGCTTCCCCAGTTGATGCGAAGAAATGTCGTTTGTTGATTGCTAGATTGTTGAGATTGTTATATAATGGTGAAACCTTTCCTAGACAAGAGGCTACCACTTTGTTCTTTTCAATCTCAAAGTTGTTCCAACATAGAGACTCATCATTGAGACAGATTGTCTACTTGGCTTTGAAGGAACTATCAGTTTCTGCTGATGACGTTCTTATGGTTACTTCTTCCATCATGAAAGATATCCAAGACGGTGCTGATGCAATTTATAAGCCAAATGCACTTAGAACGCTAATCAAAGTTCTAGATAACTCTACTGTTAATACCATCGAGAGATTTATCAAAACGGCTATTGTTGATAGAAACCCATCTGTTTCCTCTGCTGCATTAGTCAGTTCGTACCATTTGCTACCAAATCACAAAGAAGTTGTTAAAAGATGGACAAATGAAACTCAAGAAGCCGTTTTGGCCTCAAAATCTTTTCCACAAGGTGAACGTTACATTGCTGACTCCTTCATTCCACAATATCATGCTTTAGGATTATTATACGCTTTGAGAAGTCATGATAAAATGGCCTTGAGAAAAATTATTCAACAATACTCGTCCTCCTTGAAAAATCCATTGGCTATCTGTCAATTAATTCGTTACGTAAACGAAATCCTTACAAATGATAACTCATTAATACCAACTCTTTTTCCACTTTTACAAGGTTGGTTGAATGACAGAAATCATTCTATCAACATTGAGGCAGCTAAGGTTGTTGTTTCATTACCTGTTACAGATGCTCAATTTGGTGCTGCTATTCAAAGATTGCAATACTTATTGACCAATACTAAAACAATTACAAGATTTGCAGCTGTTAGAATCTTGAATAGAATCTCATTGAAAAATCCTGAAAAAATTGCTAGTGCAAATACTGAATTGGAATCATTGATTACTGACCCAAACAGATCTATTGCAACCTATGCTATCACTACTTTATTGAAAACTGGTTCTTCTGAAAATATTGATAGATTGATCAAAGTTATTTCCAAATTTATTAATGATATTTCTGATGAATTCAAAATCATCATTATTGATGCAGTTAAAGCCTTATCAATCAAATTCCCACAAAACTATAAATCATTATTAGATTTCCTGATTGAGGTTATTTATGATGACGGTGGATTTGAATTCAAGAATGCAATCGTTGAAGCGTTATTCGATTTGATACATTTTGTTCCAGAATCAAGAGATACGGCCCTAGAAAACTTGTGTGAATTTATCGAAGATTGTGAATTCAGTGAATTATCCGTTAGAATATTGAATGTTTTGGGTAATGAAGGTCCAAAAACAAGTAACCCAACCCTATATATCAGACATATTTACAATAGAGTTGTCTTGGAGAACTCAATCATTAGATCTGCTGCTGTTGTTGCTTTATCCAAGTTCGCGTTGATCGATGCCAACATTAATCAATCAATCAAGATATTATTAAAGAGAATCGTGACAGATGTTGATGATGAGGTTAGAGATCGTGCTATAATTTCATTGAAATTTTTGGACAGTCTCGATGCTAAAGAGGTCACCAAGGAAGATGTATTAGAATTAACAAAGCCATCAAAAACTTATGATCTAGCATTGTTGGAGAACAAACTGCAGTCATACATCTCAGGCGATGCTTCCACTTTCGTGACACCTTTCAACTTTGAATCCATTCCAATCGTTAGTGAAGATGAATTGAGAGCCATTGAACTACAGAGCAAACTCTCAAAATTGGACACCGAAAGTTCAGGTAAAGAAAGCACAACAAGTCAAGCTAAAGAAGAGCTGGAAAATGGTCAAACTGCAGAATTATCCAAGCAACAATATCTACAAGAACTATCATCAGTGGAGGAGTTCTCTTCCTACGGAGCTGTCTTACATTCATCAAACATTGTTGCATTGACTGAAAGAGATACCGAATTCGTTGTTGATGCTATCAAACATGTTTTCAAACAACACATTGTTTTACAATTTAATGTTGAGAACACCCTTGATGATAACTTACTAGAATTAGTCTCTGTTGTTTCTCAACCTGAGTCAGAAGAATTAGCAGAAGAGTTCATTCTATCAATTGAAAGATTGAACCCTCACGCCAAAGGAACTGTTTACGTTTCATTCTCCAAACCTGAATCTCCAGAGATATTAACCACCACATTCACTAATGCATTGTCATTCACTTCTAAAGAATGTGATTCTACAACTTTTGAGCCATTAGATGATCAAGGATTTGAAGATGAATATCAAATTGAAGATTTTGAGTTAACTCCTGGTGATTTTATCATTCCTTCATTCATTGGTAACTTTGAATTGGCATTTGATGAATTGAACACCGAAGCCACAGCTACTTATAACCTAAGTTCAGAATCGATTCAAGAATCAGTTGATTATTTGATTGAAAACTTATCACTTCATCCAGTTGAAGGAAAGACTGTTTTCAATGAAACCACTCATACCCTGAAACTATTTGGTAAAACTCTTGGTGGGAATAGAGTTGGTGCACTAGTTAAATTTGTCAAGAGTTCCAAGAATGGTGTCACGTTGAGAGCAATTGTCAAATCTGATGATGAGGATATTTCAGAATCTGTTTTGAACGGTATTGCCTGAAAGAGAAGAAGATAAACCAAGATCTGATCCATAGTATCATATCAGAGAACCCTTTATGTTGTTTTATTCAGTTTAGAAAGAAAAAAAAAGAAATAATTAAGATTTTTCTCCAAAAAGTCCTCACTGTAGTATGTCTTTTATAATTGAACGTGGATAGAAGCTACAATATCATTGTATCATCGAAACTATAGCATAAGATCAAACTCATTCTCTTTATATTCTTTCATCTCATAAAAATCGTTAAAAATTAAAAACACATCATAAAAAAAAACATAAAACACACATCGTCAACATATCAAATAAAATAATTTTTTTTATTCTTACTGAAAAGAATAATCCATAAAACACTTCATGAACTCGTCATAACCGTGAATCTCAACCAGTGATCATCACCTTCAACAATTACCTTAGAACAAGACATCAAGCAATCAACATCACATTGGTTGAAACATCGACATCAAAAATTTATCATTATCATCAAAACCCATGGCTTTATCCATATTCTCCAATTCTTCCAATGTATAGTTCTGGTTTGGATTGGCTGTACTTCCAGTATTCAAAAGATACATCAATGGATCCTCTTCTTGATCGTTAGATTCATTGACAAGTCCGGCATTCACATTGAATAGGTTGCTTGGGTTGGTGTTCACTCTATTGTAAATTGGTTGACCAGAGATTGTTTTGGAACTATTACTTGAGTCATCACGAAATGACATTGGGCCAGGAACGATGTAGTTTGGATCAAGAGCGGCTGAATTGATGATGTTATTTGCATCAAAATCGACATGTTGATGACGATGCGATTGTTGGAAATTTGAATACTGAGGTTGAGCATGTTTAGGATGTAATTGTTGTTGTTGTTGTTGTTGTTGTTGTTGTTGTTGTTGTTGTTGTTGTTGTTGTTGTTGTTGTTGCTGGTGCTGTTGAAGTTGTTGCTGGTGTTGTTGATGCATGAAATTATCCATCTGACTATTGACAGGAGAAGAAACACTTGATTCAAGAATTGGTGTCAACTCATGAAACATATGTGAATCGAAATGAGATTCTCTCTCTTCATTCGTTATTAGGTTCAATGACAATTTTGAAAGAGCATCATCTGATTCGGCTTGATCATTGAAACTATGTGAAAAATCCAATTGTGAATCACCAAGGGCTTGTGAAGAGTTGATTGCTTGGTCCATGGGATCATATAGATGATTGATATCACTCAAGTCTTCAGGCAGTGATAGTTCTTCAAGTGGATCAATTTCACGGTATAATGGGGATTCAACATAGCTTAGACCTCCAGGAATTGAAGTTCTTTGTTTTTTCACCATGAATTTGGCATCATTGAAACCATCCAACTCAAAATTTTCTGAAGCTGGAGTGAAGATTGAACTAGCAGGACTTGAGAAGGCAGGACTAACAGTTGAGGATGGGGTATAGCTAGCAGATGACCAACTTCTTTTGCCTGAACCTATTGAACCTGGAGTGGTGGAACTTGGGGAGAAGTTTTGTAAAGCTGGATCACCAAAGTTACAACAAAGATGAGGATTATGATCAGATTTGATGATATTGACAGCCCAGATTTTATGTTTAACTGAATAACTGACTCTCAATCTGAATGGACAGGATTCTTCAGCCAAAGCACGTACTCTTCTTTGTTTTCTTGAGGCTGGTTTTTCAGAGTTTGGAAAACCAAAGGATTTAACGGTAGATTTCTGTGTTGTTGATGGGACTGAATTGATTGATCTTCTATGAATGTTTTTACACTTGAATACAACTTTTGAGGCATCTGATCTTTCAATGACTAAATTGATACCTCTTCCATCTAGTTTTTCATGAATCCATGGTTTGATATCATCTCTAGTTACAAATGATGGGATAGGATGTAGAGCTTCCAAAATCTCTTCATTTGATGTTATTCTAGGTTTTTCTTGAGCAGTGGTTGTACCCATTGTGGTTGAAGTATCAGTTGATTGTTTTCTATGGTTGATATCTGAACTGATGATGGGATTTGATTGCATTCCTTAATGAACCTTGCAGAACGTCAATCAATTGTACCCCTGAAGATGTAAAGAGTACGGGAATCGACTACTCAGAGTTGGTACGTCTAGTTTTATAGTGGAGCGTCAACCGTCAATTATGGAATTGGAACAAGAAGAAGAATCAAAAACAAATTCAATGACAAGCCAGTGGAACAAAAAATGATGGAAAAGATAAAATATTTAAATAAAGAATCAGACCAAGACTAGTGGTATAATCACAAAACAGAGTTTTATCCAATCAGATTTCAGTCTGTCTATATATTTGTCCCAAATGGCCCGAAATCCTGCATAAAAGAGTCGTGTAAAATTATTATCAAAACCATCAGTAACCAATCATGGTTGAGAAACACGGGACATACGGTAGTCCTGACCTCTCCGAAAAAGTGCTCTGATGGCTATAAACATAATCATTGAGCTAGTATTACCAATATAAACACGTCACTAGCCTTTTCTAAAATAAACCGATTCATATCCTTCCAAATAGCAGGCACTTTTATAGATCAATTGTGTTGTATTTTGGTGGTTTACTCGTTGTCCGAGATACGCAGATTGATCGTTTTGATAAAATCCCGGGACAAATATTCAAAATTGTGCTGATGGAAGAGATAAAAAATTTTTTCATATGGACAAATTGGAAAAGAAAAAAGCTCGGCAAGTTTTCTTGAGTCAGAACTTAGATTCCACCATTCGTTTAGAATGTCAGTACAGCTTAAAGTAGTCTATGTGATCACTATGATTAATTTAGTGGCGAGAGGACGTCTACGTCGTAGAATAACAAGCCCGACTCCGGTCAAATTGATCTACATTTTAACCACTAGTTGCTGATCAGCGAAGTGCTGAGTACTGAGTGCTCACTGCTCAGCCGCTGACACTGACACAGCTAGGATTGCCCAGAAGTTGACGCCTAAAGTCGTTAAACACAAGTAACGACGTCGTTGGTACATGAAGAAGTATGTCGCCTATTGATTAATATCTCGTTTATGACTCAAGTATCAGTCCCTGAGGTAGGGTACATAAGTTCATGGTCTATATTCGTCGTTCAGATTCAGTAGCATTTTATCAGCCAATGCCGGCCAGTGGTAGATCGGAAGAACATTTGGGAGGTTGGGAGCTGTTGGGATCAGAACCCTTGGCCGGTACAGGCCATCAAGAAAATTAATTAGGAGAGTAGGCGCTAGTAGCTGGCGCTATTTATAGGGTATATTTTAGTGCTACAGCAGCAGCTCTTGTGCAGGATCCTAGACATCAGCTATAGCCAGTGCCAGCAAGCTGTTATAGTATCGTATCATGGGATAAAGACTGAATGTTTCATGTTTAGGTATCTTCATTAATGAAGTGATCCTCCAGCGATATACAGACGTAGCCAGACTATTTCATAATCAATGATCATCATATCGCTGGTTGAGGATAACAAAGTCGCAGCTACAAGTAAACAAGTAAGCAAGTAATCAAGTAAAAAAAGCTAGCCTGCAATCAGCAGCAGTAATACCGGGTAACTAAGTACTTATCATGGGGCCTCGCGAATGGAAAATCTACAGGATGAATTCGCGACGATCTTGCAAACAGAGATGCTTCGCGAATTCACGGTGGAAAAAATTGTCACCAAGAAAACACGCTCAAATATATTCGATACGCGCCACAAATCAAAACAAACGCTTTTCAAAAAAATGAAATTGTGAAAACTCTGAGAACCAACATCGTTCTTTCTTTTGGATTCACGCTACCCTTTTTGTCTTCCCTCTTCCATCTGGCACTTGTCAACCAAGCAGAGTCATAAGTATAAAGACTCCGGAACCTTTCACTTACACAACACAAGAACCAACCACTTCCTTCACTACACGGTCACAGTCATACTCTGAGAGTAATCACCAAAAAGTGTTGTTTTCCAATCCTTCGTGCCATATCATACAACAACCGAGCTATGAGAGCCTACCACATGCCTTCCCTTCCTGAGATGCCTCTGGAACATCTACACGGACATTTGTCAGATGTTGCTGACGTGAAACAGATGAAGCGTATGTTGTTGTTTTCCCAACCTTTCATCTCATTATACCTGTACTAACGTCTCTCCAGTTAAAATCCTGTATGCTTTAGACAACAACACAAATTTCCTTGCAAGATCTACTAAAATGATAAATGTCAAAACTGCAAGAATACCCATTCCTGGACAGAATAATATCATGACTCTAGGTGTTGTTTCCATCAGGGAAGTTCTGGAACCTGTCTTGAAGTCAAGTCCTGAACTATTCAGTGATCTTTCTTGGGACTATTCTATCTATGCTAAAGATGTTTCTGAGGAGGATGAACCTTTCGTTGGTCATGGATTAGTGTCTAAAATACTCAATCCAGGTTACGACTACGATGAGGAAGTTATGATCACTGGTCGTGTTTGTTCCAGTTTCACTGCTTTCAGCAACAAGGGACCACTAGAGACTTTGGAAGTAAGACTGAAGCTTGTGAAGGTTAGAAATCAACAACAACAGCAGCAGCAGCAGCAAGCACAACAAGAGTCACAGCAACAAGGCCATACACAGCAAATGCAACAAACACATCATCTCCAACTTCAACCAAAACTTGTCCAAACACAAGCACTTCAACCTTCTCAAATACAACAAGAACAGCAACAGCAACAACAGTCACAATATCAACGTCGTCATCCCTCTACAAGCACAGTTTCAAACCCCAATAGACCACCACTGAAGCCATTAGAAGTTGCGAAGAACAAAAGAAAACTTGAAACTAGTTCCACTGATACTGAAGATGAGGAAGAACCATCTCATACATTTGTTGAACCTAAATTTGTGAATATTTCCAACTCCAATAATCTACCAAAAATGAATAGATTTGTTAATAATAATCCTGCTCCAAAAGCTGTGAGAACTCAGTCATTACCAGTGTTTGAAAATATGATGAAACCACCACCACAAGCTGAATTCAATGCAATCCCACTACATAACTTTCCTGCTCAATCAATCGCAAGAAGGATTTATATGGCTGATAGAATGAATGAAAAATTCTCAAATCCTAATAATCAGTTGAATGAGACTGGAAGTTCACCAGGTGAAGCTCAATTGGATGTTTCCAAAAGATTTGCCCCTGACTTCATGAAAGGATCCACTAATCAAAATGCAACAAGTACAAAGAAGACTGACTCAAAGAGGAAATCAAGAAAAGTATCCTCAAATGCTGCTACATCATCTTCTAACACATCTAATACCATCAAAAAAATTTCAAAGAAGTTCAATGATATCCCAGAAGAACACCAAGTTTATCAATCATGTTTCAACTGTAAAACTCTGGATGCCAAAGGCTGGAAATGGAATGAATGTGATGATATATCCAAAAGAGGTTTGTTATGTTCGAATTGTTTCAATTATTTGAAAGAAAAGGGAGTGATGAGACCAAAAAGGTTATTCAACAAGACTATAACATCTGTACCTTCTAACTCTATCACTAATAGTCGGTCCACAAAGGATAAAGTTCAACATCTATCAAAACAAGTGTCATCATCTCCAAGCAGTTCTTTTGTTGGTAGTGATTCAATTGCACCATTATCAAACGGAAATGGTTCCGGTCATAATAATAATGATAATAATAACAATAACAATAGAAACATCATTAAACTCAATCATAACTTGCCATCGTCAGTTTATGAGGACTCATCTGATCCATTGAATGGATATGATGAAATGGTAAATAGTGATTTTGATTTTGCGTTTGGTCCCTTGACTGATATAGATCCATTACCACCACACCAACAACAAATCGTTGTTGAAGATAAGGAAAACATTCCACCAGCTGCTCTATCAATATTGAAGAAAGCAACTAGACAATCATCATTCGAGAAAATGTTAGTGAAGTCCTTCAGTGGTGCATTACCCACAACTACAGGAAATGGATCCCCAAGTGAATGGATGGTTGATTTATTCCCCTCAGGTAACGTCGAACCAACTCCGAAAGATGCTA
The DNA here is from genome assembly GCA_030581995.1 of Wickerhamomyces sp. NRRL YB-2243. Lineage (NCBI taxonomy): Eukaryota > Fungi > Ascomycota > Saccharomycetes > Phaffomycetales > Wickerhamomycetaceae > Wickerhamomyces > Wickerhamomyces sp. NRRL YB-2243. The sequence continues at coordinate 81,761 of JAKTWL010000022.1, forward strand.
CACCAAAAGATTCTCCAAAGGATATCACTACATGTAATACATTACCATGTAATGAAGAATCACCTGAATCAGACTCTAATTCCAAATCATCAGACAACAACACAGTTCAACAATCATCCTCAACTACTCCATCTGCCTTATCAAAATCAAAAGTGGGCCCAGTGCCATCTTCACCATTCCTTTCCATGCCTGATCAACAAGCAATGGATAGAACCATCCATGGAGAAGACGATGCAAGTTCACCAAACAGTATGAACAATCAATCGTATTGGGGAATGATTAGTGATTCTACAAGATTAAGTTCTCAACACGAAGAAGTACCGTCAAAGATACCAGCTCAAAGCCTGAGTCATGAACAGAACCAGACGCTGGTGAATGATGTCTTTAACAACTAGTTATCCATACTAAAATTCTCAATGAAAGTCATGATATTGCCAAAAATTCATATCAATGCCCGTAATACAATTTTTCGCGAGTGCGTGTTTGTTGACATAACACGTTCGAAGAGAAAAAAAAAATCCACCGACGATTCAAAAAATAGTACAACCCAAGCAATAACCACTAGATTGAACGAACCCCCATTGAAAATGTGCTCTTCTACGCTGGTGTACTACTCAATCACAGTACTAGCGACAATATCACTACTGGTCTATTCAACACTGATCTTGTTCTCCAATAAACCAAGACCCATTGATGATTCTGAGCTGACTTACTTAACCACACTTCAAAATAATAAAGGAATTGATCCAACACCACATAAATTACCATCAAAGAACTCCCATGATTCCAATACCAAGATAGAACTTAGTGTTGTGGTCCCATGTTATAATGAGACTGAAAGACTGAAGATCATGCTGGAGGAAGCCATTGCATATTTACGTGAAACGTATGACGAACATTGGGAAATAATAATCGTGGATGATGGTTCTAAAGATGGAACATCTGAGTATGCTTTAAAATTGGCCAATGAAGAGTTCAAACTAGTACCACATCAATTGAAAATAGTCAAGTTGATCCAAAATAGAGGGAAAGGAGGAGCTGTCACACATGGAATGCAATTCATCAGTGGGAAATATGGGATATTTGCAGATGCAGATGGTGCGTCTAAATTTAGCGATGTTGAACAACTAATCGATTCCATAAGAGATATCAAAGGACCAGCTATTGCTATTGGATCAAGAGCACATATGGTTGACACAGATGCTGTTGTAAAGAGATCATTCATTAGAAATTTCTTGATGTATAGTTTACATCTGTTGGTTTTCATATTTGGTATCAGGGATATCAAAGATACGCAATGTGGGTTTAAATTGTTCAATGATGATTCAATTGATTTGATATTTCCTTATTTGCATACAGAAGGCTGGATATTTGATGTTGAAATTTTGATTATTGCAATTCGGAAAAAAATCACAATCAAAGAGATTCCAATCTCATGGCATGAGGTTGATGGTTCAAAAGTTGATTTGGCTAGAGATAGTATCAATATGGCTATCGACTTGATTGTTACTAGATTGTCTTACATTTTGGGGATCTATAAAGATAATTAGAGGGTCTTGGTGGTTTAGATTTATACCAAACTTGAAAAAATACAATACTTCTCGTACAATACAAAAAGGACATAAAAGGAGGAAAGGAAGAACATTGAATATTTGGATCATTCATTTATAGACTTGAGAGAAGTTTTGATCTTTTTTCATAATTGATGAATAGCAGCAATATAAACGTTTCAGCGATCTGATTGTTTAAGTTTTCTATTCAATATTCTTGCATTATCCATTATTCTTTCACCCATTTCCTCAAATGTAAAACTATCTTGATCCAATCGATCATAAGCATCAAGCAATTTTGGAATGTTCAATTCTAATTCCACTTCTAAATTATTGATTGCTTGATTCTTGGAAGTTTTCTGCTTTTGAACAACATCTGTTAGATCAAATTTTGTACTTGTTGAATCATGAATGATTGATAATCTCTTTTTGGTTCTTTCAATCTCAGGAGTTTGATTATCAAATCTTTCAGGGTTTTGATTAGATGGCAATTCAAGACTCATTGTGATTCTATAATCAAATATTTGATCTGGTGAATGAATATGTAAATTAGCAATTTTTCTTTTTTCAATGTTTGCCACTATTCTATTTGTTGACTTATCAAAAGTTAACCTATAAGATTTAGGAATTTGATCTCTCAAAGCTTCTCTATATTGTTTATCAACTTGATCAAACTTAAAACTTCTGAAAGATTTATCATCTAATTTTGTCAATCCAACCAAATATTTCTTTATGCGATCATAGTGTTCTTTTTCTAGACCAGATTTAAAAGAACATCCCATCATATAAGAATCATCTATGATAGCTTCATTAGTCACAGGTAAGTTGATTCTTCTGTCAGTACGTTTTTCCCAAATTCTACCAAATTTAATCTCCAATTCCAAAAATTGACGTTCTTCCAAAGAAATTCTAAGAATTTGAGCATACATCCATTCAGTTATTTTTCTTGTGAGATCATTGTATGGTTTCACACCTGTGATTGAAGATGCTGTATCTTTCGAACGTTCATTGTTATTGGTTGTGATTTGTTTCTGAAATGGTGGAACCCATTTAGTTGCCCAAATTGGTGGTTTTGCATAACGCCTTGGTTTGGATTTACCGCTTGGAGTAGATTTCTTGTCACCATTTGTTTTCTTTGATGATGTGGTGGGTGTAGCACCAGTAGTAGAGGTTTGAGCTGTTGTTACAGGATCATCTTTTGCTTTAGTCTTTGGTGAGCTCCTGATGGATTTGGAATCACCTTCATTCTTTAAGCTATCATTAGAGTTGTACTTAAGTTCTTCAAACTTGATTGTTTTATCCTCTTGTGAATCATTCGGTATGTTCGGTTGTGGTCTAGGTATACTTTTCTTTGGTAATATTGGTGAATTAGATTCACTAGCAGTATTAACTTCATATGATAATCTTCTAGCTATACTTGGAGTTTCCTTACCGTCAACATCAACATCATTATCATTTGTCAAGCTAGATATGCTAGTTCTAGCTTTCAAACCAGCGATTGGATTGGGAGTGTGGATATTTGAAGAGGATGGTATTCTTGATAGTAAGGCTGGCGATTTCATTGAATTGGCAATGGGACTCGAAGATCCAATGGTTAATGAAGAATCATCATTATTGACAAGGTCGTTAATATTGGAGTATCTTTTTTTCAACTCTGGTTTTGTTTCTTTGAGTGTTGTGTCATCTGTAACCTGAACATGCTGTTGATCTTTTGTTGATGTTGAAGGCCCAAGTAAGTTTTTGAGATCCATTGTGTTGTGGAATTCCGGGTAAATAAACACAGGTGATTTACCGATTGACAGAGAGTAGATAAGTACTTTCTTACTCCAAATAATAAACCGACTTAGGATTCAGTTGATGTTATTTGGTTTTTGGTGTTCTTCATTGATGGCTGTTGTTTTTTATTTTTTTTTTTTATCTTTTGTGCCCGAGGAAATAATCAAAGCAGGAAGAGAGTGTTGCGTGTACCAATCAACTGATGTTATTACATAATCACTAGTACTCAATAGAGTAGTACTACTACTCTTATACCAATAGTGAATGATGAACCGAGAGCCCGAAGAGTGAAGAGGCCTTGGTTAGCTGCAATACTGAACTATTAACTGAAAGCAGTAATCTCACGCGCCATCATCAAAAGAGCTTGGTCTTACGTAACGTCATTAGCGTTTGTGAGTGGAGAGAAAGAGGGGAAAAACGAGGTGGGGTCCTTCCCACGCTCACTATCATGGTGGGAGGATTCCCCTCACCCCTCACCTTCAGACTCCAGCTACTGCCTGCCTACGCTCTACTCTGCCTAGGGCAAGTACAATCAAAAAAATCTTCACGAGAAACAACGGAGAAAGCATCTCCATATGGCCTCTTTCTATATAAAGACCCACAGATCCCTGATCTCTTAGAGATGGGCTCTAAATACTAGTCTTGATTTAACCGTACACTGATAATATAGAGTTGATCACATAATAACCTACGATTAATTATCAACAACGTCATTATAACCATGCCCCCAACGAAGAAATACATATGCTCCTTTTGCGCAAGACCATTCAGCCGTTCTGAGCACAAGTTGCGACACGAAAGATCACATACTCAGACGAAACCTTTTGTTTGTCTCTGTTGTAACGCTTCGTTCGTTAGAAGAGATCTGCTGCAGCGTCATTTGAGAAACGTACACAAACTGAACCCTTCCTCTGTCCAACAGTCAATGACAAACTCACCTCCAAACTCTACCAGTTCACCAATATTCTCAATGCCGAATAACGACGTCATAACAGCAAGTGCCATTGCATCCCCAACATCAGGTACCATCACTGATATCACTCATGTCCCACAATCTCCCAAATCAACACCAACAACAACAACAACAACATCCATTGCAGTCTCACCAAGAAATAACAATAGCCATAAACCCATCGTTCACAACCACTATACAAAGTCACATGACGAAAATGATTATATAATACAGCTTCTCACCATTTCAAGATCATACCAAACTTTACAACTCTCTATTGAATCTCATTTACCTACCTTGTTCTTTCTGTATGGAACCAATCATAAGCTGAATATCCCTGTTGTTGACAATGAGTCTATCTATGCTGTGTTGTGTAATGGTGCTAGTTTTATCAATATGAAGGATTGTGTTCAGCTGTTTACCAAGAGTTGGAACGATGGTCATAATGAAGACTTGAAAAGTTTGACGATATTGGCTTATACTTACTTGAACAACCATGAGAGGCTTCGTCATCATTTGTTTCCCATTGATGTTTTGTTCAAGAAATTGGATGAAGTTTTACAGAAGAGGATCCATAATTATGATGGAAGTTCCAAATGGGAGTTCAACTATTGGAAAATCTATAACATTCAGGCTCAATATTGTTTCAAATTCAATAAAGTTGCCTCATCAAGTCATGTTGAGATCTTTTTCAATAATATGGGTGTGACGGTTTCTGGGAACTCATTGAAATTCTGGATTGAGAACTTGATCAAGACATCAAAATTACCAAATAATGAAGATGATTTAGAAATCTTGCTGAATTGTATTACCAATGAACTACAGAACCTAAAATTCAACCAAGATAGTTCGAATCTTAATAGAGATGAATTACATAATGCAATAATAATGTTCAACAAACATTATATTCAAAACTTCATTCTTGATTCTGGTAACACCATGATTAATTCAACAACGAACCATAACAACATCGTTGATCAATTTGAGAAATTATTTTTGATTTCCAAAAGACATATCCTTCTGAATGTTCCACAATCATTCCAAGACTTGATCATTGATTACGTATTGATCCCACATGATGATAATCATTGTCATTTATTAAACTTGACATTGAAAGAATTTGAACTTTGGAACAAAATCAAGCCTTTTGTCAATCCATATAAATACAACCACTCAACCAATACAAGTCCGGATGCTCATATCAAAAATTGGTTCAATGACTTGAGTTTTGAGACCATCAATAACGATCTAGGTTTGATTTCATATCCTTTGATCTTTTTGGGCTGTTTACCAATCAAATTGATGAAGTTCAATAAGATCTCAAAAGATCTTGAAGATTCTATCATTGAAATTTTTCTTATTTTGCTAAATCTGATTATCAGACTTGACAAATACAGTGATAATGTTGTGTTGAAAGGTGTTGTTTATTTAATTCTTGAAATGACTTCAAACAATGATTTGAGTAATTCTAATGGGTCCACTCCTGGTTCGACATCCTATAACAAGTCTTTTGATTTGTCAAGCGTTGATAAAGATCTCATGATCAAAAACTTATTCAAGATACTTTCGAACTGGTTAGATTTCCTCAATTCCAATGAAGTTGAAGTTGAAAACTTGAGGCATTTGTTTAATTCATTTTGTTCACCTGCATCAACAAGACAAACATCGATATGTTCAATAGATTCAGTTCCAAACATGGAATCATTGAGATATTCACCATCTTCACATAGTACGGGTACAACATCACCATCATCCTCATCAAACTACAAGCTTTTTGAAGGATCAACAAATCTGGTACAGGATGGTTCAGGAAAGATTAAATTACCACCATTAAATGTCATGACTAGTGGGTTAAATCATTTGATTAACCCAGTTCAAAATAGTAACAGGGGTATGCAAGATATGGTTAAGATTAGAGAAACTGCTGTTCAAGGTTTCAAGTTCTAGGTTGTGTCTATTATTCATTTATTCTATTTATTTAATAAAGGTATAACTCTATGCCTTGATCATTCATTGAAGTAGTAAAGTGGTAATAATGTACGTTCGTGGTGTTAGCGCACTTGTTCATACTCATTGATCATCCATGTTTTTAGGGCTCCTTCCTGACCGTTCATTCAATACGTCTGTTCAGTTTGAACGATGCTACAAATGATATCAGTAAGATGATAGGTTCATATCATGATCATACATTACGATTTTGAATAGATTTCAAATACTATTTGATTGAATTCAACCGAGGAAGAATGAACCAGTTACTTCTTTCCATACTTTGTTTCATAATCTGGATAAAGTTCTTTCAAAGGTTTATACTTCTCCAAGACAAAAAACAATGGTTTCTTTTCATACTTATAATCCATGACACTAAAAACGGTATTGTCATCAACTTTCTTGAATGTATCATTTGTTGGGACATCATCATAAAACATCGAGGCACTAATAGCACCTCTGTATAAAATTGTCTTTAGAGTACAAGAAGTTTGCTTAGTCTCCAATTGAGATCTAGTATTGACACTGATCTCCTGTCCAGTCTCAGCAGCTTTGAAGAAATATGGAGGATAACAAGCCCATAAATCATCACCATCACGTTCCTCAATGGTCTTGGAGTTATAAGTCAACAGTGGGTTCCCGTTATCCTCATCAAAATATTCTTTACCAAACCAGTTTGCAGCATCCAAGGACCCGTTCAATGGATGACCAGTGGCAATTTCATAGCCTTTCCATCTGTACCCAATCAACTCATCAACAGTGACTGGAGGTAACGCATCATAGACATCCCATGCTTCTTGTTCTGTAGCTTTCTTAGTTTTGGCAAGATCTGCAAAAGTAACCATTTTTTTTGGTAACTTGTGTGAAGTGAATAAGACAAAAGAGTTAGGACCTGCTAAGAAACCAGTGTCCAGTTCTTTTATATATACGTACAAACGCCTTCATTTATTCGCCATCAACTTCTCCACAATTAACTCGATGACATGGCTAACGTAACTGACTAACCGACTTATTCATTTAAATTTGGGGCTCGTTGAATGATTAGTGACTGGGTAGGATTTGTGAGACGATCACCAAAGAAATATGACATACGAGCCTTACTAAACAGCTCAACGCACCAACAAAAAAGCAAAAAAACAGAGAAAACACACTGAGAGGGATGATCATAATTTGATCTACGGGGATGTTCTCTACCTCTTATCACAAAAAAGTCATACAGTTATCCCCAACCCTTGTAATCTCGCAGTTGCTTTGGTCCCAATGACGGTTAAATAGTGGAGTGTCCTATAAAAGGTCGAAGAAGTCACTCACTATGCCAACATCCCCATTGATCCATAGGAGATATATATAATATATTAAGGATAATGTTCAAAACAATCATCAAGACAAAAATAATCAAAAGATCTTTCCATAGTTCGCTGAAAATGGCTAATGCTGGATACCTAGATACTAAAGCTATCATCACTTACAATTCCATTGATTCGAAATCACTGAATTGGAAATATGAACCAATCAAAGTCCGTTCGACTTTGAAGCCTCATGAACTCTTAATCGATATGAAATACGTTGGGATATGTCATACTGATTTGGCTGTTGGTTTAGCTGCTGATCCAATTCCAAGAATCTTAGGTCATGAAGGTGTTGGTTTGATCAAGGCAATTGGCTCTGATGTTCAAGGTGATCATAAGGTAGGTGATCGAGTCGCTTTGAGTTATTCCTATTGTGAACACTGTGACAAATGTCATCAGGGTGATGTTGCTTACTGTGATGAGTTCATTACATTTAATATGGTTGGAACTGATCACGATGTAACTTTTGTTCAAGGTGCTGATTCTAGTCAAATTGAAGGAAAATTTTTTGGTCAATCATCATTTGCTAAAATGAGTGTTGTCAATGAATCATCTGTTGTAAATTTGGAACTCCTGTCACAAACAATTCCTGAAGAAAAATTCAAATATCTTGGTCCATTTGGATGTGGATTTCAAACTGGTGCTGGTGCCATCTTGAAAGCTGGTGCTTTAAAACCAGGTGAAACTGTCGTTATCTATGGATTGGGTGGTGTTGGATTCGCTGCATTGTTAGCTGCAAAGGTTGGTGGTGCTTCAAAGGTGATTGTTGTTGATTTGTTGGACTCAAAATTGGAACTAGCACTCAAAGCTGGTGCTACTCATGTCATTAAAGTTGACACTAAAGATCCAGAACATGTGAGAAATGAAATCTTAAAAATCACAAATGGTAAAGGTGCTGATCTAAGTCTTGAGTCTGTTGGTGGGTCTAAATTCGTTGAAGCTGCAATCAATAACGCTTCCACTAAGGGTAAGATTGTCTATGTTGGTTTGAGTGGTCCAACTGATGAGATTAAAATCCCATTGGTTGATTTTTTGATGAAGGGGAAACAGTTGATTAGTTGTATTGAAGGGAATGCAACACCTAAAGAGTTTGTCCCTGAAATGATTGGCTGGTTTCTTGATGGTGACTTTCCTGTTGATGAAATCATCAAGTTTTATAAAGTTGAAGATTTTGCAGCTGCTTTGAAAGATATGAAAGATGGGAAAGTTGTTAAGCCAATTTTGAAATTTTGAGAATATCTGTGATTGGAATATCCCTGGGCAATAAGCTAGGTTGAATTCTATGGGGCAGATTTTACACGTTTAATATACTTATTCTGGCTAGTAGGTGGGATATTTGAGATGTAGAGAACGCTGCTCGCCCATAGATAGGTCCAATTTGTTTCGACGGAAATATTAAAGGAAGTTGACTACACAGTATAGTGATAAAAGAGAACAAACTCACGGATGACATAAGAATTATATAGAACTAGATAAGTGGGTTGTACTGAGGTTTCAATACATTTGGAGGAATGGTATCATCAATATCCCAAAGAACCAAGCTATGAGGGATGATATTTTCAAATCTTAACCCGTAAGATCTTGAAACTTTCCAAAATTTTGGATCAAACAATCCATTTTTCTGAAGTTTGAAAATTGATGGATTTATCAATGTTTCATCGTTATGATCAAGACCTAAGTTGATACAATCAAGAGTATAATTCAAAACAGTTGACAGTTCAGCCATATAGAAAATTTTTTGAACCCCTGTGGCTTCATCAGTTATTCTCAGAACGACTTTATCCAATAGTTCATTGAGGATCATGTCTCTTTGTTCACAACTTATGGTATCCCATTTACTCAATATTGAATCTCTAAATTCTGGGAAAATGACAAAATTGATCCAATGTGGATATTCATATGGATTTTGTCTGATTAAGTACGATTGTAGTGCTGTTGGAAGAAACAATTGATGCAATATTGGACTGAAATTCATCATCTCAATTATCTCAGGTCTATTTGAGTCATTACTGTTCAATCTTGCCACAACATCAATTGCCTTGTTGAATCTATCGACATTCAACCAATTCTTTAGGTTTTCTTGTAGATTAGAATAGAGGTCTCTAAAATTGCGACTATCAGGATTGAAAAGAACTGAGTTGATAAGACCTTCATAAAAAGGATTACTCATACATAACAACAATATCTCACCACATAACCATTTGACACCACCAAGAGCAAATGTATAGTTTTGAAATTTAGGGACTTTCTCAAATATCTCATTAGCATATGAACAAACCATCTTCAGGATTGTAGCAGAGTTCAAAAGATCCACAGTGCTTGGAATTTCAATCTGTGTTTCAACCCTACCGATAGTGGTGATAAATTGGGAACAAACATTGTTTACGACAGTTTCAGAATTGTACATATGACCACGGACTTGTATTGTCAGGTATTGTTTGGTGTTGTGACGATAAAATTTCAATAATTCATCAGATATGGTATTGTGACTATCAATATTGACTGATCTCATCGTAGAACTTGTGGATTGTTTGCCTGAAGTAGCAACCGTAGAATCAACTGTAGTTGCTAGAACATCACCTAAAGGATCTGTTCCATTCGATTGTCCTGGAACAATCAAGTCGCCAGTAATATCATCCAAATCATCCTCCTCAGGATCACCACCTGATTCAAGTTGATCACTAGATGACATTATTTCTAGTTGAGCACTCTCACGATTGGAATTATGATTATCGAAAGCTCCCTCGTTATTGGTAGCACCAGTTACACTACCAAAGAACATCATGTCCAGAAACGCCTTGAGTTCACCAACATCAGCATAAATCTTGTTGATTTTCTCTATTGATTGATCATAGATACCTTTGAGTTCCTCCTTTGACTTGTCCTTGTGTAGACAGTTGTTGAGCCTGCCAGTAAGCACCTGCACTTGTGCCTCAAGCTCCTTGAGCCTGACTTGCTGTTTCTGCCTGTGCTTTCGCTGACTGAGCTTGTTCTGTATTCTCTTCTTCTCGTGTATGTTGGTGGACATTAGTTGATCGTGCTTAGCTTCTTCTCTATTCAAGGGTGTGTCATTGCTAGTAGTAAAGCAATTTAATGGACGGAGAAGGGCTGCTTATATAAAAGGGTACCCGGGCGAATTGCGTCAAAAAGGTGGAGCTTACTATCGGCCTTTTAATGGGGCTTGGCTTGGCCGCTCTCCACTTTTTCTGCTTGATGCTTGACTAACGCAGCTGACTCAAGCTTCTCCATCAAATTTCAGGCCTTTTAGGTATATTACCCACGCTAAATCACTCTTAAAAGCAATTGAAATGGTCACAAGCAACTGAAGGTATCCATTTCGGAATCCATCATTTTCTTCTCTGGTTGTCTTGAGCTTAAATCACCATGGCTTGTTGTGTGATTGCTGGGTTTGTTTATATTTACTTGAACAGAGTCTATGACACTTTCAAATTCGACCCTTCTGATCATTATGTTGAATCAAACTTGATTGATGATTTGGGAATTTATCAGTATCAGAAGACTCATTCATTGAATCTCAACATCAATGGGATGTACTGTGTTGAATGCTCCAAGACAATTGAGGATGCTTTGAAGAAGTTACCCGGTGTTCAATCAGTACATGTACTGGACATTGAATCCAAAGGAATCATTGTTTTCGATCCTATAATCAACCCTAAAGTTCAATCTGATGTTATAACAAGAATTGAAGAACTGGGATATGATGCTAGTGTGATCCAGGATGAAAAAGATAGTGCTGATGCTACACTGATAAATTTGAAGAAGCAATATGATGAATTTCTGAAGGCTGGATTCTATGCTTTATCTGTGGTTTTAATACAGTGGGGGATGAAAAGATTGAAAGACCCAATAATCATTATTCCTCCCATGATCTTTATCACTATTCTATCCTCTTTTGCTCAATCAAAAGTGAAAACATTCATCAAACAGGCATGGTTTGGGTTAAAGATAGGAAGACTTGGGATGCCCATTCTATTGGCAATATCGACTACAGTTATATTCACATACTCTGTATTCAACTGCTATAAGTTTCTCATAACCTTCGATTCTCAATACATACATCGCGTTTACTTTGATTCCTCCACTGGCTTGCTTTTTGTGGTTTTTGGTGGGAAATATCTGGAGAAACTGACGAAGCTTTCACTGTGTTCAAATATCACCAAATTGAGCAGTCTTTTACCAGAGTCTGTGATTTTATACAATGACCCAAATCATCCTTCAGTGGTCCCTGCTGAATTCATACAACCTTCTGATATGATTTTGATTCGTCCAGGGTCTAAAGTCCCAGCCGACGGCATCATCATTCAAGAGTCGTCCTTCATTGATGAATTGAATATAACAGGGGAGACCAAACCAAGCTGGAAATCTCCTGGGTCTTCAGTATTAGCAGGGACGTTGAACTTGACCCATCAAATTGTTGTACAAGCCACTTCAAACATCAAGAACTCAGAGATCAATCAGATAGTCACAAGCTTAAGATCTCAAGATTGGGGATCAAGTGATGATCAATACATGAACTCTTATAAGTATGTTGATTTGATCCTTACAATATTTGTCCCTTTGGTGATTTCATTATCTTTACTCACGTTTTATTATTGGTATTACATCATTGGCGATATAGATCAATGTATTCTTAGACCGTTGTCAACTTTGACTGTTGCATGTCCTTGTGCTTTGGGGTTATCAGTTCCATCAGTGATGATCTCTGGTATGAATGCATTGTCCGAGTTGGGCATCTACATCAAGAGATGTTCTATTTTGAAGATGAAGGAGTTATTAGATTCATCTCTCTCAGGAAAACAGCCAACGTTGTTGTTTCTGGATAAGACTGGCACTCTGACAATGAGAAACTTTGAAATTACTGATTTGAGCTATGTTGATTCTTTTGATGGAAGATTACTTTGGAAGTTAATATATGAGGTTGAAAGATTTGAAAATCATCCAATTGCCGAGTGTATCACAGCCTTTGCCAAATTATCAATCTCTGAGTCTTCTAATTCTACGTTGAAAAACGTTGAGATCATTAAAATGTCAAGACTTGATGGCGCCGGTATCAGTGCTGTGATAAAATATGCAGAGGAAGAACATACTGTGTTGATTGGGAATCGAAAGATGATGTCAAATATTGATCTGGGAGAAGTTGATGATAAGGATATCTACATTGTGATTGATTTCAAACTACGACTATCATTCAATCTGCAAAATATCGCCATACGTCAGGATTCATCTGATATGATTGAGTTTTTCAGATCATTTGACGTTGAGCCTGTACTAGTCTCTGGTGATAACTTCAAGAACTGCTCCAAGATTGGTAAAGCGCTAAACATCACCCAGGTTCATCATAGTATCACCCCCATGGGAAAGTTGAAAATCTTGGAGGACTACAAGAAAAAGGGATATAAATTGATCATGATTGGTGATGGATTGAATGATTCAGCATCATTGAGGTACTCAGATCTATCTATCTCACTGAAAACTGGCCATCAAACAGCTATAGACTCTTCAGATATCATACTGATGAATGATAGATTTGATAAGATTAAAGATATCTATAGAATCGCACATAAAGTGGAGACAAAGATCAACACAAATTTGAAAATGTCACTGGTTTATAATTTGATCTTACTCGTTTTGGCTTCTGGCGCTTTGTCTTTCTTAGATGCCAGACTTGTGGTTGATATCAGTAGTAGTTCTACATTGATGAGTTTCAGTAGCTTGTTTGTGGTGTTGAATTCAAGAATCAGAGTTGATAACAAGCCAATTAGAACGTCAAAGGTGATGAAGCTCAGAGGTCTATAGTGTATAGCCAAATAAAAAAATGGTCAGGTAGCTGATCAAATATTTGTTGTAGAACCAACCAGTATTCTCTACTACGTCCTGTGGTAACAAACAAACTTCAAATACCGATGATCAACTTTCAACCACGTTGAATTAGTTAACGATGTCAGCTTCTCCGCATTCCAAAATACTGGCTGATAAGCTGGCTGATGAGCTCGCTGATGATTTATGCGCAATGACCGGTTCAGCTGAAATCTGACTATCGCAGCTTACTGTCCGGAAAGGGCACACCTTCCGGCTAAAAAAAAAATTATCAACTTGCCGGAAACACACATACAGGTGACACACTCCAATGACTGGATCACTGTTTTGTAACTACCAACGAACGGAAACATGAACCCCACACTGAGCTTATCGGATGGAAATATAGGCAAAGCGCATTGCTGAAGGTAGTAATGCACTTGACTAAGAGAGTCATCTGGTATCCTCTCCAGATTTCATACATGGTATAATTCATCTTTGTCAATCATGACCATCATGTACCTGAAACGACAAAAAATCAGAAGGAGATACACCCCATATTGATTTTCAAGATAAACTATAAAAAAGGTAGAGTCTCTGGTCAGAATTTATATGCTCGTTTTTTCTTCTATACATGTACAAACAAATATAATGACTGTTGCTATACCTGAAAAATTACACTATGATCAAGGAATCTATGATCGTCCTCAAGATTTTTTGATTGGTGAGACAACAGGGAAAGGTAAAACCTCTCAATATTATCAAAGAAGAACATTTCTGCAATACTACACCTTAGTCGCCGCTGCTTGGGTTGGTTATCATAAGTTCGATGCTTACTACATTAAAGCTGGTGCTTTGGGTTTGATCTTCCCTGGTGGGTCTTATTTGGCTCATCCATCAATCTGGAATGTGTTCTTGTTTGTTTTGACTGTTGCTTTGATGCCTGTTACTTTTTTCATTTGGTTTGCTTCTGGTGCTATTGCTGTTCCACTTGCTTTGTATGTTTTCCCAATCTTCATTGGTGCTTATCTAAACAAAGATTCCACCCCATATGAGTATTCACTTCATATCGTTTCTGCTATTGCTGGAGTGTTCATTACCTCATTGTATACTGTTGGATTACGCTCTACTGCTGCAGCTGAAAAGTTGAAAAAAGTCAGAAATGAGTATATCCCAAGCTATTTGAAAGAGTTGAAGAGAAAAACACATGTTCCTCTTGATCAACGTGAAATTGACTTAAAGACTTTGAGATTCGTTCAATGGTTTGTTGAGGTTGGCTTACAAGATTTTGATGATTGGAGTAACTTTGCTGACATTGATCAATTCCAAACTTCTTCATTGAGATACCAGTTGTGGAGCATTGTTTATGCTCTCTCTGCATACCAATCCATTTATGCTCCATCAGTCAGAGGTAAAGTCTCTGCTGCTCAAAGAAATGTTATTGAGAAATCGTTGATTGAAAAAGTCATGTATTACTGGAAGTGGGAATCAATGTTGGGTAAGTTCACTCTTGACTGGGATCCTATCAAGAAGGATAACATCATGACATCTGGTTACATCTTGAAAGCTATTGCCTTGTATACGAATAACACTGGGGATATGAGATATACTGTTCCAGATTCACTTGAGTTCGAAGTGTCAAAGAATGCAAAATACAAATACGATCTTCATGCCATCAACAAATATGTTTTAAGAAATTGGAAACAACATCCTTATACTGTCTACCCATGTGAACCAAACTGGAACTACACTGCCTGTAACTGCTATGCTTCAGCTGGTGCCATTGCTTATGATGCCGCCTTTGAACAAAAGAATTTCGAAAATGTTCGTGGAAAAATCACCAAAGCAATCAAAGAAGATATGAGCAATGAAGCTGGTACTTTTGTTCCTATCAAATCTACATTTACTGGGTTTAGTATTCCTGGTCTTGCTGGTGCAGCTGCAGTTGCCTTTTCAAACTTGGATGCTTCTGTTGCTTCTCCCGTTCTTGGTGCTCAATCATGGATCACTTTGAAACACGAGTCATTATTGTATGATGAAGATTCAAAGAACTACAAAGTCCAAGGATTGACTGGCTCAGACTTCATGGATATTGGTAACTATAAGATTCATAATTCTGCTCCTTTGGCCCAACTTGCTCCTGTTGCTGCTGAGCATGGTGATGACGAGATTAGAGAAAATCTGTTGAAACAAATAGATGAGTATACTCCAATTGAAGTCACTGATACTGGTTCTTACCATAACAAGAACTTGTCAGTGTGGTTGAGCAGTTCTTCTTTGATTGCACGTCTCTGTAGATACAGAGACTGGACCTATACTGTTTCCCATGGTGCCGCAAAGCAATGTCTAAAGGGGCCAGTTCTTGATGAATTTGACTTGACTAACGTCTTGGTTGCTAGAGCTTATTCTTTTACTGGTGAAGATTTGGATTTGGTCTTGTACAATGGTAGAGCTGCCGGTGAACAAACCATTGGATTGGCTCAATTGAAGCCTGGTCAAAAATATCAAGCTTCAAATGGCGCTTCATTTGTTGCAGGGAAGGATGGTACTGCTCATTTGAGAGTTCACTTAGATGGTCGTACCCCAGTCTACATTGAGAAATCAGCTTGAGTCCTAAACACCTTGACTGGTTTCACCTCGATTTTATGATCTGTTTAGTTTTTATTTGTTCAAAGTTGATATCTGACACACTTTATAACGTAGATTTAGGCGAGTGAAAAACGCGTCTTTTTTTAATTTCCCGATCTGGAACTAATTGAACGCGTTGAAAATTTTTAGGACAGGTCAAATTTAAAACCAATGTGGAAATTTAAAATTTGACATGAAACGAAAACAATCTCAATTCGAGATCTTTTTTAAACCTCTGACATTTCATCCCATCCTAAAATTCCCTTATCTCATACTGAGAAGCTTCAAGACGTAAAATGTCCTCATCGCAAGAGAATCTAGCTGCTGAGAACATTCTCAAAAGGGCAGAGTTGGCAAGAATATCTAGACAGTTGAAATCAAGACTATCAAAAACGAATTTGAAAATCAAAGAAGGAAATATCACCAAACAGGAATCCCCTACAAAGAGCTTCATATCCCCTACGAAATTTTCACGTCAAAAAGTGATTACCAAGAAGAGATCAGTTGAATCTATAGATCTGAATAAGACTGAGGATGAGACTGAAGATGATGATACAAATTCTCCCAAAAGAGCACAACAAAATAATCACAACAACATTCCACCAAGTTCTCCTATCTATGAAGAATTCACCGTTCCTTTGAATCCTCCAAGCACACCTCCACAGCAGAAAATACAACTAAATACAGATATCTACAACACGAATTCCACAAATAAGACCGTCAATAACTCATCCCCCATGAAGAATAACCTTCTATCAACACCCAAACAAAACACCAGGGATGAAGGTGCAGATTTATTGATGTTCTTAGCAACTTCTCCATCACCAGTTCAATACAAGAACATCCCATCGACACCTTCAAATCGTTCCAATTTAAACAAGAACAATCCTTCATCGTCCGTTCAAAGATTGAACCCAAATAACATCAACACAACCCCTGGAACCCCGATGAGAAATCTCCTGAAAACTCCTGGTTTCAACATGAATGACTATGTCAACCTCTTTACACCATCACCTGCTAGGATCAATACCAAAACTACAGATCAGTTTTTGAGTAAGGACGTTAACGGAAAATTAATCAAGTTCTAGTTGATATTTTGTCTTTTTCGTGTTTTGCAATCTAAAATATGAGAATACTGATAAGTTTATTCACAATGGCATTTTCTAGTTTCTGCAGGATCAATTTCTAATTGAAAACATCCCTACCTTGCTATCTAAGTTACAAGGGGAAAAGCCCCATGATGTGGTGGATGAGAGTCCACATACTTTCAAAATTTAATACTCTGCAGCCATATTGGTACATATTGTTGTCGCATGACACTGTGACACTGTGACACTCATTGACTCACACTGCCAAATGTTCGAGGCCTGGTGGCTACTTGATCCCATCAACAAACTCAAGACTCAGAACTCGTGAGGCACCCTGTCAGCTCCAGGGAAATAAAAACAGATCTGCTTCATTTGTAGCTGTATGCCTTCACTGAGGCTTGATCACTATACTGGCTACTTCATCTATGCAAATCGTTTAACAATATTATTCAATACACTTGCTTTATAGGTTTAACCTCAAAGACTACACCCGTACACCACTCGATTTGGTAGTCAAAAAAAATCTTTTAATCCCCTTTTCACGGTTCAATGAGCTCTTAGTATTGACTAAAGCTGAAGAATCACGCTCTATTAAGGAGAATTGCCCCTGTTGGATCATTTGAGTGTTGATCAATACCAGAAGTTGCTCTCAGATTTAGGATCTAGGGCTATTTACGGGACTTTTATCGAAATTTAGTCAAGATGGACATGTCCCAGTTTGTTCAAGAACAACATCAACAGCAGTTAATCTCTACTCAACCTAGTTCCACACAAACTTCTGAGATCGATACACAAGTTTCACAACTACGAGATGAAGAGGAAGATGATGAAGAGGAAGATTCTTCTTCACCGCTAGGTACCCAAGATCCTGGTGTTTTAAAACTTCCAAGAGCAACACTAGAACAGAAGATCAGAGCATTGGACTGGTTCAAGAGAAATGGAACCAAATCACAAAGGTATACAGTGAGATATTTCCAAAGTCTCAACGAGTTTGCAATTGCTAAATCTAGTTTCAACAGATGGGTCAAAGAAGAAGCACAACTGAGATCAGACTATGCCAAACTAACTGATTGGAACAGAAACTTCGTGAAGACCAGACCTAGTGTGAAGTATCCATTTGTTGATCTATGCCTGGCTAAATATTATGAACAACATATATTTGAAGATGAGTCCATCTCAGGGAAGGAATTGATTTCTAAATGGTATTATTTTGCCAAGATCCTATACCCAAATTCTCCAATTGATAGTGAAAAGAAATCAAATGGTTGGTTACAGCACTTCAAATCCAGAAATGCTAACAAAGTCGAACTGATAAATAAACACTTCAATGAATTATGGAGGGTCAAGAAAACAAATCTTACAACATTTGATGAGAGACATAGATTGAAACTTATCATAAAGAGGTATAATCCATCTGATGTTTTTCAATTTGATGAATTTTCGGTGACATCCAGAATCCTTCCTACAGATCATGCTAAAGTGAAACTTGTTGTTGGAATGGGAATGAACTCAAATGTCACTGAATTTCTACCGTTATTGATTGTCTCAAATACCTCGACAGGAGTCATTGACGATGAGAACTATTTCCAATCAAATACAAACCAATTGACAAATGAAATCTTTTATAATTATTTATTGAACTGGGATAAAAAGATTGAAATCAATCAACCTAATAGAAAAGTTTTATTACTTCTAGATAAATTATACGAACATGTGATACCTCCTTTGAGGCATATTGATATTCAATGGTTTGATGGAAAATTCCATACATTTTATTCAAGAGTTGATTATAACAATATTGAAAACACGGGGATCAGGAAGACGTATGCTGTTGAAATTCAACCATTAAATCTTGGGATCATCAAGAATTTGAAGCTTGAATTCAAAACAACACTATATCAACATCACTTGAACCATCTACAGCTTTATAATGAGTTGAAAAACATCAATTTTGAATTGATGTATGAATTGATTCAAGATAGTTTCACCAAGATTCAAACAATGGATTACATAAAATTTTTGAACAAGTGCTGGGAAATTTCAGGAATATTACCATGGAATGATTTCATCAAATCTAAAGTGAACGATTATGATTCATATAATGTTGTTTTCAATTCTTTCACTGAATTAAAATTTTGGAAATTGTTGAAGATTTTTCACAACAAAGGGATTTTGAAGAAGATAGATCCAACTAAAGATTCCAATGGAACTTCGAACTTGGGATATATCAACTTGTCAATGGATCAAATCTTATTCCCTGAAGATGAGAATGTCCTGAATAGACATCTTTCTGACCATGAGATCATTGCACTTGTCAAACTACAATCAAAAGAATCAACATTCTCCAAGAACTCAACCTTATCATCTATCATTGAACCACCATCAGACTCAACTGCTAACAATATTCTAATTAATAAAGATCTTTTGAATCAAATGAATGGGCTCTTGAACTTCCAAATGAATAAATTCTTGAAAGATAACTCAAACAGATTTCCAAAAAGTTATAAGAACTTTCAGAAGTTTTTAAATTGTTATATTCAAGAGTCGATGGATATCTATCTCGAAGATGAACCAATCGAACAACAATTGAATCAGGCCCATCAGGCCCATCGTGTACATCATCATGATCAGAACGTCAATGACGAAGTGGACTCTAACATCTTGCCTAGTCTTCTTGGTAAACAGTGAATATAGCACATTTATTCAAGTCTGAGGCCTTGAGGGTTCACTGCAAACGCATGTAGAGATCAATATACACGATAGATAGTTGCATAACTATCAACACTCAAGCCCTTGACCGTACTCAAAATGAGCATACAGCCTTGACACAAAAATGTGCCCGGTACCAAGCAAAGTCACGTGTTATGTGTCCCGTACCATCCTCCAAAAGAGTTGAGTCTAGATTCACCAAAGCCTTGCGGAAAGCCTGCAGTAGTCAGAAACACCTCAAGAATAGAGGGAAAATGAGTGGTGGATGATCTTTTGTATAGGAAGACCACAGTGTAGTAATGAGGAGTAAGCTACAAGTTCATTTAGCAAGCTTGAATAGACTAAATATGCCCTTCATTCAAGTCTAAAAAAAAAATCCTCGGTTAAATGCTATTGTTTTTATTCTGTTGCGCGTACCGCAAAAACACGCGTTCTTCTTTATTCGTTCCTTTGACGAAGAAAAGAAAAAAGTAAACAAAAAGAGCAGCCTTCCTATATAAACGCACGACTTTCTGCTAGTTCTTTTGGTAAGATAGACAGATTGGGGTTGATCTCTGTTTGGGAAAAAGTATTGGTCTCAAGGATAATATCATGATCTCGAACAAAGCTTTAACGGCCGTATCATGCTCACTGCTGGTACTGAAGGCATCGGCAGAGTCCTTTTCGCTGGCTGGTTGTTACGCTCTTTCTGACTTGGAATCAGTGTTGACCTCTCAAGGAGAGTATACATTCCAGACAAATTCATACTGTGAAGAACAATGTTCTGGGTACTCTGTCGCTGCTACACTGGATGGATCAACATGTTATTGTGGGAATTCACTCCCTTCGAGTGTGAGCTCAGTAGACAGTTCCAGTTGTAATGTTGACTGTCAAGGTTATCCCTCAGAGATTTGTGGTGGTTCAAAATACCTGAGTGTTTACACAAATGGCGAAGAAGATACTGCTGATGGCTCGTCATCATCTGCAGGTACTACAACCTCATCTGCTACCACTACCACTTCTTCTGCAACAACGAAAGAGTCCACATCTACAGTGACGTCTTCCACTGGAACTACCACATCCTCAACACCTACCAAGTCATCAACAGAAGTAACGACCACATCCTCGTCAACAGTACAAACCACATCCTCTACTACGAAAGCATCTTCCCCATCCACATCGAAAGCATCTTCCTCATCCACATCGAAAGCATCTGCTGTTACTTCTGTTCAGGTCATAACAAGTATAATATCGGCATCAAACACAGTAATCACTGCTACTCAAACAGTATTAGAATCAACATCAACTGCATCCTCAACATCATCGGGAACAGCATCAGCATCGGCATCAGCTTCAGCATCAGGAACTCCATCCAACAAAAGCTCAGGTCTGAGTAAAGGTGCCATTGCCGGTATTGCGATTGGATCGATCTTAGGAGTGTTGGCTGTTGTAGGTGTTTTCATTGCTGTCTGCTGCTGTATCCGTCGCAATGGAGATGATGACGATGACGACGAAGAGCAGAGTCAACAGGAACAAGAGAAAGTTGGAATTCATGATGATTTCAACAATTTCTACGGACAGAACATCTTTGCAAACCCGGTCCCACTTCAGTCTGAACTAGACAATGGACACAAGAGATTGAGTAATGGATCTCTTCCTGACGCAAGACATGAAAAGACTTTGAGAGTTATGAATCCAGATGAAACTACAATGACGAATGACACGACTTTGAATGCAATCAGCGAATCAGACAATTTTAGTGATGATAGTGATTGGAAATTCAGAAATTAGTTGTTGATATTTAGAGTATATTAGTGTGAGGCTTATATTACATTGGTTATGGGAGAGCTTTTCATGGGTGAATAAACGACACTTTGGGTATTTCCTCTCTTGTTTGAATTGACGTAGATTTGGCGTTGCGATGGAAGCCTCGGGAAAAGTAAACAAACCGAAACAAACAGTAAACAAACACATTAAGCACTAAATCAAAGGCCAGAAAGAGGTGGAACAATGTCCAGAAACTTGTCCTTGGGGAACACTTTCATTCCTAAACTCTCACCGGTAGTCATAGCACGAAGCCTTTCCCGTCTTTCCTCAGATTCATTAGCCAATTTATGTCTATTATGGAATCAGCATCCTCACACTCAACCACAGCCAACAAAACAACAACAGATTGACCTGGGGCTCACTCAACAGCTGCTGATCAAAGAGATGAATCAGTTCATTGTGGAATTCAAGAAGAACAAGAAAAACAAAGTCAAGAGGAAGTTAATCGATAAGATATTGGTTGATTTTTATAAGAATGGGTTAAATCTCTTACAGTTCGCACAATTGGATTCACAATTGCTGATTGAACAACCATTATTATTGAGTTGGACAAGCTCTAAACTCATAGATTCCAACAATCAGGAGCGAGTAATCAACCTGACAGACCCACAACTCTTTTTGAATAACCTTTTGGCTGAGCTATCCAAATACTTCGTCAATCACCTTTACATCTCTAACCATCCATATTACCCATTAATCATTCTGAGAATCCAGTTATTTGACTTCATTAACGATCAGCTGAATATCTCACAGCTACCACAACTCAACACAACCAACTCAATCATCTCAAGAAAGCCATTCTTCATAACATTACCTATAAATTCATCGAACATAATTCATTCATACTACAATGAAAATGATCCATCAACTAAGATCATTTTACAATGTTTTGAAATTGCCATGTCACAAACTTTGAATAATAAACAGCTGAGAATCTTGAATAACTTAAATGATCCCCCTATAAAATCATTGGAGTCTCTACATATCTTGAAAGGAAATTCAAGATTCTCACAATCTTTAGGTCCTTGGTTACCATATGCCAATGGGACAATCGATATCTCTCCCTTCGATGATGTTTCCAAACACAGCACACTTCAGAAGGACAACCAGAAAGTTGAGATGATTGATGCCGACTTAAAAAGAGAGAGAATTGCAATGCTACGATTCAAAGGATCTCTTGATTATGACTTAGATGAACGTAAGCTATTTGAAGATAATCAAATCAATAGAAGAAAGAGGAAACTGCAAATTGATGAAGAGGAAGAAGGAGAAGGGAGTGATGAGGAAGATTTTCCAAGTACCAAAAAGAACAAGTATTCAAGTACAACTCCAATTCAGTCGATCCAACTGAAACTGAAAAACGAATACAAGACTTTCAAACCAACAATAACACTGAAGATCCAAGGAAATGATATCTTTGCTGGACTACATGAGTTTTGTGACCTTGATCTAATGAATCCAGAAACGATGCCAAATTGGTTAACAGGAGAGGATGTTTCAAAGAGTTTCACTGGGATTATAGAGGATGATGTATTCAAGCCGAATAATGACTCATTGATTAGAAACTCAAATATATATGGGTCTCAGTTGATCTGAAGAGATTCTGATAGAATATACAAAGACTCTCCATCACTTGGCACTTTCAAGGATAAGGTCTATTAGGATCATATGGTGTAGAATAGCTGTTTGATGATTGTGATTGCAAAGTACTTGCAGAATAATTTGATCCTTGAGTTGGATAACCGTATTGTTGCTGCGATTGTGCTTTTGGTGGTAGTGGTGGTACTCCCGCAGTAGGATAATTCGCGTGTTGTAGGGTATGAGATGGTACCAACGGTTGTTGATAAAAGAGAGGTTGGCCGTATGACTGCTGATTCTGCTGTTGCTGTTGTTGTGGTGCTAGTGGTTGTTGCTGTGGTGCTAGTGGTTGGAAATAAGGGTATGATGACTGATACTGCTGTGCTGCTGGTGAGTTGTAAGATAATTGCGACGTTGGTTGAGTGTAAGGCGGTGGGGTTGGCTGTGTAAAAGTTTGAGAGATCGAGCGATCAGAGGAGAACGATTGCTGTCTCTGTTGATTGAGTTGAGGAGAAGGGTTTGAAGGGTTTATGTCAGCAAATGAACCTCTTGGACTTTGACTTGAAACACTTAGGTTGGAAAATCTGTCTTTCAAAAAGTTATCTGATGAAGCCGAATGTGAGGATGACTTCAGTCTTTGTCTTTGAGAGTTTCGATCATATATGAATTTCTCAATGTTGATTTTTACCTCATGAACATAGTTTAGCAGGTTTGAATAAAAAACAACAGCCTTATTATAGTTCACTTCATACTCTTTGAACATCTTGAAAGCCTTTTCATATCTTGAGACCTTGGACACATTTTTAGTAATCTTCGTATTTGAGGAGATTATATTGTTATAATTGATTTTCACATTTTCTAGTAAAGTTCTTTGATCTGATATATTTGTATCGATCTTAATGATAAATGGGCGAAATTTAACCAATTCCTTCTCAAATAACAGCTTCTCATCTTTTTCATTCAGTCTTTTATTGTTCAGAATCAATATGTTTGAAATGTCGTCCTCTTGTATTGCATTCTTTAAACCATCAATAGTATCTGATCTTGATTTTTTTAGGTCATTCAAGCTTCGCAGGTAT
Source organism: Wickerhamomyces sp. NRRL YB-2243 (assembly GCA_030581995.1). Classification (NCBI taxonomy): domain Eukaryota; kingdom Fungi; phylum Ascomycota; class Saccharomycetes; order Phaffomycetales; family Wickerhamomycetaceae; genus Wickerhamomyces; species Wickerhamomyces sp. NRRL YB-2243. Next base: position 106,079 of record JAKTWL010000022.1, read on the forward strand.
TTCTCAATTTCTTTGATACTATCGGTCAAATTAAGATTGACTGAGTCATCCAAATCTAGTAAACTTTCCGATTCTTGTCCATTTGAGTCGAAGAAATCTGCTTCTAACAAACGCGTAGATTTCAAGTTGTTGATATTTGTGATTTCTGGTGTAATCTTCTCGTAGATCTGAGAATCCAACTTTGAAGCACTTAAAAGTGATTGTTTAGCACCAGTTAAATCATCTCTTAAATTTATGGATTGGGAGGATGAAGGTTCTTGTGAGATACCTTGAGCTCTAAACGCATTATAGTCAGCTTCTTCTTTATCCAACTGACCTTCCAGATCCTTGATAAGCTTTAGGATCTCCTCCCTCTTAGATTTTATTTTGCTAATATTCTCATCAATGTTATTTAGGTTTGATGTTGAGATTTCAGTTGACCAGTCAATCAGTTTAGGATCAAGCTTGTTTTCATTGTTGTTCTTGAAGTCATTTAAAGAAGAGGGTAATCTTAGGTATTCCAAGAACGACGTCAACTCGATGTCTGTCGTTTCGACTTTATCCAACTCCTCTCTCAATAGCTTAGCTTTCTCTTCACTATAGAATGACAATTTTTCATGAACATTCGCAGGGATAACTTTCTCAAATATATCCTCACCGATTAAATCTCCAATATTAGGATGTTCATCAATTGAAATTGCCTTGGCAGCATCCAATGGTTTGATAGCAGCTTCCAGATCAAGAGATTCTTTGGTTGGGATTGTATCATGATAAATGAAGTCATTATCCTTGATCAGGACCCTTAATTTCTCTTCAATCAATGACTGGTAAGATTTATAATCGATGGTCGTATCATTGACATATTTTTTCAGGGTACCAAACCCTTCCGACGCAATTCTCAAGAATGTGATGGCCTCACCGATTTTCTTCTCTTCAATGGAGGATGCATAGTTATAGAAGGCAACATTTCTGTAGAATGATGCTTTGAATCCCAACACATTAGTCCATGACACAATTTCACCAAAACCACCATCCAATTTCTCAAATAAATCCAAAGTTTGTTTATAGTGAAGGGAGGCTGAGTAAGCTAATTTGGCAATCAATGATTTCTTGGATGAATCTTCGCTGATCAATTTCAACAAGAAAACCTCTTGAGCTTGAGCCAATTGCAGAGATTCTAAGAAATGACTAGTTTTAGCATTGAGATCATGAGATGGAGCATGTAAGAAGTTCTCAGTCATGAACTTATAAACACCTGCTGAGTACTGAAAGTCTTGATAACTTGTTTTATAATCACCTTCGAAAAACTTATCCGTTCCAATAGAACTGAGGATTGCAGCAAGATTGAACAAAACAGAGGCCTTTTCAAACGCCAAAGAGTGTTGTGAATGATGTGTGGAGTTATGATAAGCATCATACCATCTGAATTTGACTCGAACCCCATGCTCTTGGATAGGTAATCTCAAGTCCAAAAGTTCTAGCTGACCGTAATACTTGTAGTATATATCTTTGGTCTTAACGTGGTTCGATGAATCATTGAGTGAGTTTGTTAGATCCAACCTCAACTTGTTGATTATCCCGCTCTCCTTTGTGAAATCAATGGAAGTGCCATAGATTTTGGCCAGGTAATTCTTCAGTGGACCTGCCCAGTCGAGATCATCAGTGGTTCTTAGCTTAGTGGAAATGAAAACGGACTTCATTTCTGTGACTTTTACTGGTTGGGAAAGGGAGGCAAGTCAGTTCAAGCTGCTGTTTCAATCTCGATTTCTCTCATTATCGCCATATTACCCAAATCGGATCTTGCTTATCTAAGCAAGGAAACAAATTTCACATCACGTGATATATATATACTATGAGTTGATGATATAATCAAAAATCACGATATCTGCCACTTTATTACGTGTCAATATAAACAAAGAGGCACCGGAAAAAATTGTATGGAGGTAGAATCTATGGATATTACGGCCACTCAAATTTCGTCTTTATAAATCAGATGATGATGCCTCTATTGCTGTAACTTTATTTGCTCTGCAAAGTTGTCTTTCCCAACGCTCAACGGAACTATTAAACGTCTGATCAATCGACAGTCAGATAAATAATATACTCTTCCTAGTACATAATTGGTATTACTCAACTGCCGATATACCATGCCTTTCCCACTTTCAATTCCTTATCCCCCTGCACCCGAGGCAGGCTTCTGGGATAAACCAACATCAACCATTGACTGGTGTGAAGAAAACTATGTTGTCACTCATTACATTGCTGAGGCTATGAATACTGTATCAAACCTAGGTTTTGTGATATTGGCTGGTTTGGCCATGTATCACTCCATAAAGAATAAGTTGGAAACCAGGTTTCTTCTGATAAATTGTGGATTTGCTCTTGTTGGTATTGGTAGTTGGTTTTTCCATATGACATTGAAGTATCAGTATCAGCTATTGGATGAGCTGCCAATGATTTATGCAACTTGTATACCAATGTGGAGTGTCTTCAGTGAAGGTAAATCCAAGAGAACTTCCGTGTCCATTGGAATCCTCATTTTGTTTGGAGCTCAACTGCTTACTGCTATCTACTTATACTTCAAGGATCCAACCATTCATCAAGCTGCCTATGCACTGCTGAACTTTTGTATCATTGGAAAATCAGCCATGTTGACCCAAACTCATGTAAAAGATGAGCTAGCACAGAGAAATTTATTCAAATCTTTAATCACAGGAATTTTCATTTTTGGTATTGGATATTTTTTATGGAATCTGGATGTTCACCTGTGCAACTTTTGGATCTGGATAAGGCGCTATGTTGGTATGCCATTCGGGTTCTTCTTTGAACTACATGCTTGGTGGCATATCTTGACTGGTACCGGGATCTATTACTATGTTGTTTATTTGGAGTATCTAAGAATATACCTCATAAACAAAGAGGATGATTATGAGTTTGTTCAGCATTTTGGCTTCTTCCCAGAAATACAACTAAAGAAGATAGATAAAAAAGAAAAATGAAGGCACAGTGGAAAAAGAGTCCGATAAATCAATGAGTCTCGCTTCTAATCACAATTGAATACTATCTATCTGTATAGGGGGTCTGCGATTTATTGTACCATTTTTTCCCTAGCTCGATTTAGTAGTGTAGTGATGAGCTCGGAATTCTAACACCGATATAAAAATTTTAACGTTATGAGTAATAAATTCCGTGGCCCGCAGGTCTTATAAAGACAATCTGATTAGCTCATGAAAAGCTCTCGAAATAAGGAACTTGGTGTCATCCTGGTGATACAATAGAGTGGTTACAACAGAGAAGCTACCAGTATGGGTTTTCTCTCCAAACCTTTAGAGCGGGCCTTTGAAAGTCCACTTGAGACAATAGTGACAGTGATCACTGGGTTGATTCTTTACAAACTAATCATATACCCATTTTACCTAAACCCACTCCATAAGATCCCTGGACCTGCTTTATACAAAATCTCTAATCTGCTTAATCTGAATGATCAAAGAACAGAACAAAGAAACGAGAAAGTTGATCAATGGCACAAGAAGTATGGGTCTGTCATTCAGATCAGTCCGAACGAAGTTTCGTTATCATCTGTCAAAAGCTTAAAAGAAATCTACGTCAAGAAGAACCTAGATAAGTCATCATTTTACGCCCAGTTCGTCAATTTCGGTGAAAAGAATGCCTTCTCGATAATGGATCAAAGAGAGCATATTCAAAGAAAGAAACTCATGACTAAAGTCTATACCAAAAGTGCTGTCTTCAGTGAATCATCACAACGTCATCTGAATCATAAGGTCGATAATGTTGTTAACTTTGTGGAGAAGCGTTTGAGCAAACCGATAGATGTTTATGAATTATTCAACTCCTTAGCAATGGATGTTGTGACATATTATGAGCTCGGATCCCAATTCTCAACTGATCTCATCTTGAACCTTAAGGATCGTGAAATTATTAAAGCCTTCAGAGCAAGTTCTTCTATGTGGTTCTATACCACGTTACTACCCACATTCTGGAATCTTGCTGCATCAAAGGAAACTGCAGACAGTAGTAAACAAGCAAGAATATGGACAGAAAGCAAATTTCAAGAAGCATATGATGCCTTAGAGAAAAATGAAGTACTACTCGAACCCTCATTGATTAGAACCTTGTATGATATGGGACTACCTAAATGGGCCATTGGATCTGAGATGTTTGATCATGTTGCTGCTGGACATGAAACTACTGGAACTTCGTTGGCATATGCAACTTGGCAATTATCTAGACCATGTAATGCTTATTTACAAGATATGATTTATGACGAGCTAAAGGAGAATTTTGAGGATTTCAGCGATTCAGTTGAATTGAGCAAGCTTGACAAGTTGCCATTACTAGATGCTGTTGTGTCCGAATTGACAAGATTGCATGCTGCTATTCCTGGAGCTGAACCACGTACAGTTTCTAATAATTCTCAAGTCTCAGTTGAACTAGCTGATGGTACAACAATCTCACTACCAAAGGGAACAATCGTCTCCGTTCAACCATGGACTGTTCAAAGAGATCCTTCGATTTTTTCAAGTCCTGATTCATTCAAACCTGAACGTTGGTTACAACAACCTGGTGAAACAGATGATGAATTTAGAGACAGATATAAACTAATGAAGTCCACCAGTTTTGCTTTTGGACAAGGTAATAGAATGTGTCTTGGTATGAACGTTGCATTGATTGAGATCAAATTGTGCATTGCAAAACTTTACTGGCATTTTAAATCTCGCGTTAGTTTACAATGGTGTACTTCGGGTATTTTTGAGGATGGTGATATTCTTATGGGTTCTTCTAAGTTAAAAGGAAAGAAGAAAGATAAACTGAGTGATGTTGAGCTGATGACTATGGCTGATAGCTATACTAGTCGTCCATTATTTGATGAGTGCTGGCTGGAATGGACTAGAAGATGATGGTGAGGGCATAACGTCACACTCATTTAGAATTTGATACATTATAGAAAACAGCTTCATAACTAGATGACAAGAGTGATTTTATAGCTTGGTAAGCAGGCTTCAACAGGGCCCAAAGCTGCTTTGTGATGTTGACTGTAGTCCAAGCCATGGGAAAGTGATTCAAGCTTCGGATGAAATACTGCAGAAGAACTACACCTTGTAATGACCAAGAGGCCATAGGGCTTCTCAAGTATAATCAAAATCCCATATCTTACTAACCAATTAAACCTCAACTACTATGAAAGAATGTCGTACAAACATCAAATTAACGCCATATAGCTTAAACCAAAATACCAGACCAAATATTCAAAGCAAAAAAACCACCACTAATTCCGCCCAATACTATTGTGAAGATGAGACCACGTTGCCATCCACCGCTCAACAACAGCTCTGCTCTGCAATTCTTCGCAGACTTCAGAGACTCTTGTAGTCAACAGACTGATTGTTCTTAACACTAGCTCTCAAAGCATCCACCCTTTTTAATAACCTCTCAGTCTTCAAGTTTCTGACGTCTTCAGGGGACAGTCCCATTCCGCTGGAATTTTCATTGTGTGCTGTCTCCAAGTCACGGGATGATGGGGAGCTCTTCTTGATATCGATTGCTTTTGACATGTTGGTCATCACTGCGTCAGTACACTGGCAAAAAGGATTGAAAAGGAGAAGGAGCCAGAAGGTTCGAATTCTGTAAACAAATTGAAATGTTAATTGCTGATCTGATAAGCGACTATGGGGCTGTTTGTATTGGGTAATTTTCGCGCAGGTGCTATAGTGATACCCTACTACAGCCAATTACCACTTCAGGTTCACATCTTTTGTATATTCAGTAAGTATATCTGAAGTTCTTGTTCTCAATATCAGTCAGGTCCATGAATTCATGATATTTCTCTACATCAACTTGGCCTTCTTCCTGCTGTAAAGTATCCCTCTTCTCATTCTCGATCTTGGTCAAGTAGCCAATCAACAATGTTAATGGGATTGCAACGATTTGTGTCACAAGGATGGTGATCTTGGCAGGCATATATCTAGGATATGAATAGTCTCGGAATAGCTGAGGTCCAATTATACATGCAATGGCAAAAGACATCATGGTCAACGCGTTTCTGAAGATCTTCTTGGTGTAGCCTGCCGTGTTATAGCTGTTCCACAAATATAACAATGTGATTGCACATGAGCCACTATAGATCAGATACATTCCAATCAAATTACCCACACTATTTTCTAGGTCCAACGTTATTAACATTATAGCACCAACAACTGACGGGACATACATAGAGGCATGTATCAAAGTAAAGTTCCCAAACCTCGATATCAATTGTGTTGCACTTAAAATACAGATGACAATAACAGCACCAGTAGGTAATTGTAACAGTGCAGATATGTAGTTGTCAAACCCAAAGGTACTGGTGATAGTAACACTGAATGTCCCAACAGCACCAGTAACAATCTGTGAACATATAGTTAATAAAACCATCAACCAGGTAACCTTATCATGGAAAAGCAGTTCCTTCAATTGCTCAATTTTGAACTTCTTGTTCTCAACACCCGTTTGATTTGTTCTGACATGCTCTAATACTTGTACCTTCTCATCATCCGTTAAAAACCAGGCTTTGGTGACATTGTCTGGCAAATAGAAGAACACAACAACACCAAATGAACAGGTCAGTGACCCAAATACCAAAAACAAGATTTGCCATGACGCCAATCTGGAATGTTTAACATGCTGAAATGCAAATGACATCAGCCCACCAAACATAGTAGCAGTTCCCGAACTGATACACCAATATCCTATTCTCTGAGCCTGTTCTGATTTATTGTAGTATTGTCCACTAATAGCAATCAAAGCAACAGCGGTACTACTTTCAAGAAATCCTAAAATAACACGAACAATCATTAGTGCAGCATACGTGTGACAAGCGCTTGTGCAGCATACTGTGATTCCCCAAAGAATGATGAACGAGCTGAACACCTTTCCCAATGGGTATCTTTGAAGCAGATACCCACAGATTGGTTCACCAAATATATAGGAAGCATTGAATATGGTACCCAAGTTTGCAAACTCATTACCAACAAGATTCTTCTTGATACCCATGACTGCTGAGTAGTTCAAGAGTGCCTTGTCCAGAAACTGAAAGAAATATATAGCACAGAGCAACGGCAAAATGTAGAGATCCAGCTTTCTGAGTAGTGATTTATCAAGCTTCTTCTGCTTGTTCACATCAAGCACCCCAGTATCATCATCGGAGTCAGTCTTCAGATCAAGCTGACGTTTGTGTAAGAAATCCAAAGCAACATCATAGTTCTCTGAGTTCACATTATCATGCGTGGTGATAGACTCCGCTTTCAACGATTCAATCGACATGTAGTACACTATAGCTTTGAAAAGGCGTTGTACGTGAGGAGAAAACTTAACTCAAACTGTGCGAAAATGGCCCCTTATAAAGGCGAGTGGGAAAACCCCATCTCATGGAGCATCCAGGAAAGTTACAGTCTGCCAGCACTTCATAAGAACATATTATTTGAGTATGCGATCAAGGAGAAAGTTTTTTTTTTTTGCCCTTACTAGGAAAACTCTTATGGGATTGGCCAAAACTTACTATTGCTCTTAGTGGGATATGAATATCATAAAGCAGAAATTGTTATTATTGATAGGATTATATAGAGTATAAACGAATTGGATAGAGGAAACTCAAATCAAGAAAGAGACAAACAAAAGTAGTGAAGAACTGGTCAATCTGAGGCCACTTCCTTCATAAGATGAGATGGCTGAGGTCGTACTTCGAATGGTACTAACAGTAGATGAAGTTGAAGAGGAACTTAGTGTAGCAACAACTTGGACAGTGTTTTGGACTTTTGAAGTAATTGGAATATCATCGGTGATATATGTGGTCAATTCAGTTGTTACCAGAAAGGTGGAGTCATTTTCAGTGGTTGTATAGACATACGCAGTGGTTTCACTTGAAGAGACATCAGTAGCTGTGGTACTTTCACTTGACTCGATCTCAGTTGCTGATGGTGTTACAGCTGCAACAGTTGAAGTAATGATGGAGCTTATACTTTCAGTGATCGGTGTGGTGATAATAGTTGAGCTGGACTCAGAATCAAAAGAGGTAGATGTTGTCTTAACCGAGCTATCAACTGTTGTTGGAGTACAAGGAACTTCAGTGGTAATAGTGATGATGTTGACTGAGGATGAAGTGCTAACAGTGAGAACTGTAGTGATCAATGTACTAGATGTAGTAGCTTTTCTGACATTGTATGAGGAGGCTGGTATCTCAGAGCTTGAAAATACTTCAGATGATGTTGATGGTTCCTCAGACGAACTGCTAGAGCCTTTAGAAGTTACCACTGTTGAAGATAGTGATGTAATAGTTGAGTGAGATTCACTTCTAGTGTATGAAGAGGTGGATAATGAGGATGGTATAGATAACAGTGTAGATGATGACGAGATGAAAGTGCTGAACACTTCTGACGACGAAATTGTGAAGATGGACGATGGTTCTTCAGGACTGATAGAGGTAGATGTTGATGATGTAATCACTGATGACGAATGAGAACTAGAAGCTGAAGAGAATGTAGCGGATAAGCTCACAAATGGTACTGATGAGAAGGATGACTTTGTAGCTGATGAAGTGGTCGAGGAAAAGGTCGATGAAGTGGTAGAAGTCATGATTGATGAAGTTATTGATGGGGTAGTTGGCGATGAGGGGCTGGTAGTAGTGGAAGTGCTTGAAGAAACAGTACAGCCTTCTTCAGAACAAGAAGTTATGGTCTCAGTGACAGTTGAACTCACAACAGCAGTCGTTGAGGGGATTGATGGAGTATCATATGAGGAAAATGAGGAGGATGAAGAGGAAGTTGAAGAAGTAACTGGAGTGGTGCTGGAAGGTGTGGTCGATGAAGATGAAGAAATGGTGGAAAGTGTAGTTGCAGTTGATGACGAGGTTGAGGGTGTGCCAACTGCAGCAATCGATGTGGTATAGGTAGATGTGACACAGGATAAACATGTACCAACGGTAGATATTCTTCTAATGGTTGTAGAAATGGTGGTCTTGGATGTTGGGGTAGCAGTTGATGTGACACATGAAAGACAAACACCGCTAGTTTGGGTACGTCTAATAGTTGTTGCCAAATACGTGATTGCCGTACCATCAACAGTGTCAGTACTTAGGGTCTCAAGCTTGCTGAGGAATTTGGAAGATGATGATGAGACAAATGAGGTAAATGATGACTGTGAGTAAGAAGTTGGGGTAGTACCAGTGCATTCTGATGTGATGAAAGGGCCAGTATATCTAGAAAGAACGTTGATTACAGTAGCATCCAATGTGGTGGTATTTGGAGTTGAGTAGTAAGTACCAACGTCATTAACAGCACCACTATATGGGGCAGCAGGAACAGCACCTGGAACTTCGTCTTCAGAAATTTGAAGTAAACTTTCTTCCGTAGTTTCAGCTTTATTTGCTAGTGCAATTTGATTGTTTTCACCATCCCAAACAACGAAAAAATCTTTCAAAGTAGTACCACCTATTATATTGTACGAGCCTGAGGTGAAAATGGTTGAGCATACTTGATCACCATCACTATCAAAGATATCATCTCCATCCCCATCAACTAGAGCAAGAGTATAAGTACTTGGAGAAACGGTTAGCTTTTTACCTGAGAACCAGAAATAAAGGTCAACAGCAGTAGAACACTTGATGACATAAGTTTCAGTACCATCGCTTTGACCCCAGTCACCAAAATCATTGGTAGCTAGAACACCACCCAGTGCCTGGTGAATTTGATGATAGATGTGAGGTTCCATCATTGATCCACTTGAACCTGTATCTAAAGTGAAGTTTGTTGGAGTGGAAGTGATAAGATCACAGTCAGTTCCAATAGCAGAAAGCTCAACAATATAATCGTCTGTACTTGGGACAGTCTCTAATGTTCCTGTATACTTAGCTGAGTCCAATCCACCAAAAACAACAGCACCGGATTGGGAGGTGGATGAGTAATATGTTGAGAAGACTTTGTTGGATGCCAAACCAGTACTTTCCAGCTGTGCCAAAAGAATTTTGTCAGTAGAAGGGTAATATCCAAGACCAAAAATATTTGTGCCATCAGAGTCATATAAGTAACCAAAAGTCAGATTGATTGAGTCACCACCAATGGTTGCAATATCACTGACATAAATACCCTTAGAACTACTATCTAAGTAGGAAGTAGAATATTGCGTATTTGTGATATCAGCAGTAGTTGAGTTGAACACATTGTAAGTGCCGAAATAACAACCATCATCATAACAAGCGGTGGAGTTTGGAGCGTTGACGTTGAATGAGAAAGAACCTGTGTCAAATAGAACATCAACTTCTTGAGCTGGCGTACCAACAGATATTGAACCAACAAAAGGAGTTAAATCACCAGAAACTCTCTGAACAAAGACACCATTAGACGATGAACGCTTGAGTAGATGATCTTGTGGAATAACACCAGCTGATACCAAGGATGCAAGAATAGAAACGAGTGTGAAGGTATTCATGTTTTTGGAGAATGAAGCGTCAAGGAAGGTGTCATTAGTTCTTAATGAGCATTTCATTAGCTATTTATATAGTCCTTAAGTAGGTCTCAAAATTTCATAACCAATGTTTCATGATTGGTGTTTTGAAACAGCACAATATGTAAGATTCCAACTGATCCCAGATTTCTATTGTCTAAGCTATTTTAAGCATTTTAAGTGGCAGACTGAAGCACTTTTTTGAGTGATACTCAACCCATCAATCAGAACATATTCCAACCATCTGATTATTCACCCCAAGGACGTTCACTCTAAGATACAATCATAATACCATATTCAAGTCACCTGGGATTGATATATGATCCCTCTCGCGCCATCATGCTTATTTTTTTTTGGGAAATAGATCCAATTGTTCAATACCCTATTGTGTCATCCAAATGAGGAAAAATTTATAATATCAACACAAAACACTCAGTTGCGGCGTGTTATTGTTGCATGTCTCAGGAGCAAAACGATTCAAATGGGGCAATTCACCCATAACTATTGACTGAAACTCTCTTTCTATCAGAGCCATGAGGATCATTACCAGTTCTGGCGAGATCAATGGAAGAGTGCCAAATTCGGTGAAGAACAATAATAATTTGGGCGCTGATTGCTGAGACGATGACGTTTGATCCACGACGTTTTCGCGGAATTCTGATCAAGGTGTACGGATGTAAATCAATTACACGTAAAAAGAATAAGGAAATAAAAACACAGAAATTGACGCGTTTGCCATCCAATTCGAGAAGAAGCAACCCAACATGACCATAGAAGCAGAAGTGGGACGTCGTCGTTCTAGACGAATTCAGGATATCCAGTCCTCACAACCCGTTGAATACGATGATGCTATCGATAATGATGATTACCAAGGAGAAGCAGAAGATGAGGGAGATGTCTATGAGGAAACAAATACTCGCAAGAGAAAGGCTAGCAAACAAGCAACTAGTGCCAATAAAAAGACAGCAAAAACAGCTGGTGCTAGCTCATATAAGGAGCAACGTGACCAGTTTGAGGAACACTATTTGTTTCAAGCCCTTAATGATTCTGAGGTCTCAATTGTTGAACTAGCTACTGACTGGGTTGATCAATACAAATCAAACAAAGACTCTGCGAAGAAGGATTTGATCAATCTTATTCTCAATGCTGTTGGTTGCTTCACCAAGATTGAAGAGCATGATGTTACTAACAATGATAGTGCCTCTGAGACTGTTGGTGAGATTCAAACATTCTTCAAACGTCAAAAAGTCCATGAGTTCTACTTGACATCAAAGAAGGCAGAGTATAAACACCTGAAAAAAAACTTTATTTCATTCATCTCCCAAATAATCATTATAAGTGACGATAAAGGTGTGCTATATGAGAATATTGTACTTGAAGACGAAGATGAAGATGAGGTAGAAGTTGATGAAAGTAACATAATGGAGGACTTACTGGTTTGGTTATCATCATTTTCCATTTCTTCGGTTAGATCTTTGAGATATGTTTCTGCTTTAGCACTACTCACAATGGAAACGACATTGTGTAGAACGATAAAGAAAAGTAATGCATCGATTGAAAAATTCAAACATCAATTGGAAATCGAAAAGAACAAGAAATCTACAGCTGCTATCAAAAAGAGAATCATTCAGGTAGAGGCAAACCTTGAAACATTCACCAATCAATCAACTATCCTACAGAATTTTATTCAGGACATTGTCAACACAACTTTCATCCATAGATTCAAAGATATTGATCATCTGATTAGAGTGGAAGCAATGTCTGCTCTTGGTGAATGGATGGATATCTATCCGGAGTTATTTTTCAGAGTTACATATCTCAAATATCTAGGTTGGGTCTTATCTGATGAGAATCACAGTGTTAGACTTCAAGTTATCAAAACTTTGATCAAGCTGTTGAAACAAAGGGTTGTTGTTACTGGATTAAGACAATTTTTTGAGCGATTTAAAGGCAGAATTGTTGAAATTGCCTTCCATGATGTGGATAGTCATGTAAGAACAAATTCTATAGTGTTACTTACTGAAATATTCAAGCTAGGATTCTTGGAAGAAGAGGAAACTTCAAAAGTTTCATCACTGATCTTCACCGTTGATGATAAGAAGTCGACATCGTTAGTTGCCACTTTTATACATCATGTTGAAGCAGACGCAACCAAAGAGAACACTGAATCATTGGAGAATGGTATTGAAGCCTCGAGAGATAATTTCCCATTCGATATTGAGGACGCCCTGAGAATCCATAATCTGATCACAATAATCAGTGATGCATATGATGCTACCGCTGATTCTAGTTACAACAAGCTTATCAAATCCACAAATCTAGTACCTTCAAAGTTTGCTATTGTTGGTCAAATTTTGTTTTCCTTGGGAACTTATGATGATCTTTGGGAAAGTTTGATCAAGTATTTTTTGCTAGATGTTAGCTCTGTTGACGATTCAAATGACGAGTTGGCTGAATTTATCACATTGACTCATACACAAGAAAGCATATTATTGGATTTCATATATGGCGTGGTTCTAAATATCAAAGAGTCTGAAGATGGTAAACAAACTAAACAAAAAGGTGAGAAGGATCAAGACATCTCTCAAAAGATCATATCATACTTGCCTTCGATTCTGAAGAGAATTGAAAACAATGATGCCCACGAATCTATATTTATTGAACTCTTCACTAGTTTCCCATTAGATACATTCCAACAAACCAATCAAACTGATATATTCAAGACAATTTACAGTTCTTTTTTGAAGTCAATAAAGAACAACTCAATAATCAACCTAAGGGATGAATACATCATTTTGCTAAATCATGTTTCTGAATCTAACGAATCCACTTTAATTGACGAGATCAATACGTGGTTCCGTTCATTGATCTCTGAACTCTTGATTGGGATGGGAAATTTGTTAAAGGATTCTGAGTTCAGGGAAACTCCAAATCATGCTCAGTTGTATGAGGATTATACCTTCAAGTTGTTAATTCTTGGACGAAACTACGATATCAGTGAAATTTACTCGATGTTCCAACTTGTAAAGGATGCGGTCTTGTCTGAGTCTGCTGAAGCAAGTCATGATTCCACACTGTCTGAATCTGTTGCATCAATTTTCAAACTGTATTTGAGTGCTACTTCCTGGAAACTTAACACAATGTTGAAAACTAATGAATTGCTTGATATTGAGAAAGAGTTGGCCATTATACCTGATTTATTGGAAGAATTTTATTATTTATTGAATAGAGATTCTAATAGCCTGGATATAAGGTCTGATGTTGCTGTTACTCTGATAGATTTGTTGATTATCTTGAAGAATTTCTTTGTCAAGTATGAAGAATCATCCAAAACTAACATATCAAATGTCAATAGATTCAAAGACATAGAGATCTCGTCCCTCAAACTTGATCAAGAAGTCACTGAATCACTATTGAAGATCTTTCTTTCCAAAGAATCCATATACGGCAATGCCATTGATGCTGATTTAGATAGGGATGATGATGAAGATGTGAATTTCAACTCATTGAAGAAATTGGATGATTCCGATGGTGAAGCTGTTGACGAGACCAAAAGATGGGAATTAGAGAAGGATCTAGTAGTGTTCACTGCTAAATTGTTGAATTTTCACAGATTTGGATTTCTCGATGATAAGTTCATCAAGAGAATCAAACTTAATGTCGGAGAATTAGGCGATTTGTTTGCTACGATTGTTGAAGATGGTGCTGAGGATGAGATTGAAGAAGAAGCTCAAGATGATGTAGCATTTGAAGGGACACAAGTTGATATTGTTAATGAGGATGATGCTCCTGTTATCGAGATGGAGGTTTAAAAACTTTGCTAAGTAATATAAGTTGCTTGCTGTTTCTACTGTATTGTGAAAATACGTTTTCTAATTTAACTTAAATACAGTAATATAAATTAAAAATTATAAACAATTAGAAGCTCTAAAAGATATCTATTGTTGATCTATGTGTAATGTACAGCAGAAAATTCCAGAACCCCACCAATGAAAAGAAAACTTGAAGAGTTAGATAATCTAATCAACTTCTTCAACAGTTGGACCTTCATTTTCTGGAGCTGGAGGAGCACCACCTGGGAACCCACCTGGAGCAGCACCTTCAGCACCTGGAACACCACCGGCTTGGTAGAACTTAGTCAAGATTGGGTTAGCAACACCTTCAAGTTCTTTTTGTTTGTCAGCGTATTCTTCAGTTGAGGCAGCTTGGTTTTCATCTAACCAAGAAATGGTACCTTCAACAGCAGTGGTCAATTGAGTTTTTTCTTCTTCACTGACTTTTGAGGTGAAAGCTTCTTCTGATGTGGTGTTTTTCAAAGAGAAAGCATATGATTCCAAACCATTCTTAGCAGCAATTCTGGCAGCTTCTTTTTCATCCTCTTCTTTGAATTTTTCGGCTTCAGAAACCATACGTTCAATATCTTCTTTTGATAATCTACCTTTGTCGTTGGTGATGGTAATTTTGTTTGATTTACCAGTACCTTTTTCAACAGCAGAGACGTTCAAGATACCATTGGCATCAACATCAAAAGTGACTTCAATTTGTGGAACACCTCTTGGTGCTGGTGGGATACCAGACAATTCGAATTTACCTAACAAGTTGTTATCTTTTGTTCTAGCACGTTCACCTTCAAAGACTTGAATCAAAACACCTGGTTGGTTATCAGCATAAGTGGAGAAAGTTTCAGATTTTTTGGATGGAATGGTAGAGTTTCTTGGGATCAATTTGGTCATGACACCACCAGCGGTTTCAATACCTAAAGATAATGGAGCAACATCTAACAATAATAAATCTTGAGTTTTAGATGAGGTATCACCACTCAAGATAGCAGCTTGGACGGCAGCACCGTAAGCAACAGCTTCATCTGGGTTGATTGATCTGTTTGGTTCTTTACCATTGAAGAATTCAGAAACTAATTTTTGAACTTTTGGAATACGGGTGGAACCACCAACTAAGACGATTTCATCAACTTGAGATTTATCTAGACCAGCATCTCTTAAGACTTTTTCAACTGGCTCTAAAGTAGATCTGAATTGAGCACCACATAATTCTTCGAATCTAGCTCTGGTGATTGAGGTGTAGAAATCAATACCTTCGAACAAAGAATCAACTTCAATTGAGGTTTGAGCAGATGATGACAAAGTTCTCTTAGCTCTTTCAGCAGCAGTTCTTAGTCTTCTTAGAGCTCTTTGGTTGGTAGTCAAATCTTTTTTGTTCTTACGTTTGAATTCAGCAGCCAAGTGATCAACCAATTTGTTGTCGAAATCTTCACCACCTAAATGAGTATCACCAGCAGTAGCTTTGACTTCAAAGATACCATCTTCAATGGCTAATAAGGAAACATCAAAAGTACCACCACCTAAATCGAAAATCAAAACGTTCTTTTCACCTTCGGTTTTTTTGTCTAAACCGTAAGCAATGGCAGCAGCAGTTGGTTCATTAATGATACGTAAAACGTTCAAACCAGCAATTAAACCGGCATCTTTGGTGGCTTGTCTTTGAGAATCGTTGAAATAAGCTGGGACGGTAATAACAGCATCGTTAACTTTGTTACCCAAGTAAGCTTCAGCAGTTTCTCTTAGTTTTGTTAAAACCATTGATGAGATTTCTTCTGGAGTGAAGACTTTAGTTTCACCTTTGAATTCAACTTGAATCTTTGGTTTAGTAGCATCGTCAATGACTTTGAATGGGAAATGTTTTAAATCAGATTGGACTTCAGCATCGTTGAATTTTCTACCAATCAAACGTTTAGCATCAAAGACAGTGTTGGCTGGGTTGATAGCAGCTTGATTTTTAGCGGCATCACCGATCAATCTTTCGGAATCAGTGAAAGCAACAAAAGATGGGGTGGTTCTGTTACCTTGTTCGTTGGCAATGATTTCAACATTGTCATTTTGCATGACAGCAACACAGGAGAAGGTAGTACCTAAATCAATACCAATAGCTTTAGACATTTTGCAATTGTATAATTAAGTAGTAATAATTAAAAGAGAAAAGAAAATGCGAGAGAAGAAGGAAATAAATCGAGAATTTCGGTGGCTTTTAAAACCTTGTCGACGGTGAAAAATTCGTTATTTTTTTCCTTCTGGAAAATTCGATTGGAAAAATCTGGAAAAATCTGGAAATTTCGCGAAAGAATTGCTTATGTCATCATCTGCAACAAAATGATGTAATAGCACTATTACGTAACCCCAATACCAGATTACTTCATAACATCAATTCACATCTCGCACAATACACACTAGAAAAAAAAAACCACTAAGTGCTTGAAACCACTAGTCCTCTCTTCTGGTTTGATAACGGTGTTGAGATATAATCAGCCCCTAGCATGACTCTTGTCATTGAGTTCCTAGTAGCACCCTCGATAATACGCTCAGCGCCTGGGAAACCTTACCATATTAGCAGACAGCTTCTCATGAATTTCACACTTTATAACTCAAAGTATAAAAGAATTGAATAATTAACAGATCTGAGTTTAAAATAGTACTCAGTGTCTACCGAGATTATTTCCCCCAGGTTACCCTTACCAAGACCAAGAGCGGAAACCGAAAGGACTACACCAAACGTCTGTCCATAGATTATCAGAGTCCTTAACCATTTCACTAGACACAATGAGCCATACACGAAAAATACCAACCACCAATTAGATGGAGCTAACTTAGAAACCCATTCTTTTCACCAGCTTCAGCTATGCACCACCTGCTACAGGTTGTGCAAAAACATCATCCACAACATTATTTGGTATCCCAACCGGTGAAAGTTTTGTTAGACCTTGTTCAGCCGAAGGAATTCCTTCGGTAGGTTGTTGCACTATTGGGAAGTTGAGATCAGCGTGTTTGTATTCATCCGATATCATAAACAAACCGTAGAACACATGACTTATGTAGTAATCACGATCAGTTACAATCAGATTATTGAACAGGGCACTTAGGACTCTCCCGATACTGACATTTTGATTAGAAGCAACTGCCTTAATTCTCTTTACATCTTTGGTGTTATATTTCTCAAACTTTGAATCTGATGTTTGCTCATAGGCCTTATCAATATCTGACCCGTTTGACTCTGCTTCAGCAGTACTGTAATTTTCAATGTCATCCACCTCAAATGAACGGATCAAGTTGGGATCCAGTAGCCCTTTTGTAGGCTCGGCCCTGTGAGAGGCCGAATCACTGAAACCTGGGTTAGGAACTCTGAACTTATTTTTAAATGCAGTATTAGAAGACTTGATATCATCACCATCAGTTCCCAGTGCTTTTCTGCTTCTTTGAAGATAACCAACATCCAAATACAGTTGCTGATATGGTTTACCCTTCTCAGGATCTGGAAACTGGACTTTATTGTCAATATGGAATGGAAATCCTCCCAGTGGCTGGAATAAAAGTGAAGGAACAAGTGGAACATAGTCACCATCATGAATAACATTGATAAAAAACGACTCCTTTGGGTTGAGAATAGCTTTAACTTTACCAGATTTGACTGCATCTGTCTTGTCATCCAATTCCTTTTCTGTTGTTATATCAAACAGATTCAGAATCTTTTTCCGGTACAGTGCTCTGTTCCTCTCAACAATATCATCCTCACCAGATGACCTAACGTCCGGCATAGTTTCGACTATATCGTCCATAAAGAAGGCAACTTGAGGAGATGCAATTGAAATGACTGTTGGATGATATCCTAATGCTTGTGCCTCAAAACCAAACAACGAAGCAAGAGCTCCACCTAAAGAATGACCTGTGATGATCAACTTGTGATCAGGATTCTCTTTGAGAATTTCTTCGAGGTCCCCAAATATATTATGGATGCCTCTTTTCTTGAGTGGAGTCAGTGATCTCAAAGCAGAATAAAAACCAGCATGAACTTTAAGACCTTTATGGAAGTCAATGTGTTTGTGATCATACGATCCATCGTTCAGTGGTTCATATTGTGTGAAGTGGATATGAAAGTTCGTTTTAAACCATTCGGATAAACCATGTGTTCCTCTGAAGGCAACGATAATACTCTTTGGGAAATCATTTTTGATCTCTTCAACTTTTGAACCATCACCATTCAAAAGCCCATCAAATTTGGCAATATATGATGTTCCACCAATTTCTTCAACTTCATAGTGTTTCAATATCTCAAAGTTGTCAACCAAATGATCCTTAAAGAGTTCCAAGGTGTTATTGAAACCATTGGTTTTCTTTGCCGAGTCAGCATCGTTTACATCTATAACAAGGGAACGTGGTTTGTCTAGGTGAAATCTATGATTTGTGATATCTGTACCCAAGATAGTAAAATATGCAACCTCTTTGGCAAGAGCATAAGTGTATCTACTGAAATTGACAGCATTAGCAACGATGTTGGAGAAAAGGGAAGGATATGTCTCCAGAGGACTTTCTGGTTGATGTGATGACGAATCCCACGGAACTCTTAATTTCAAACGCGGATGAGTTGGCCCATTGACTCTTTCGAGTCTTTCTAGTTCCTCCAGCTCATCCAAGATATTCTTGTCCAACTTCTCTTCTTTGGTTGATGGGTGTTCTGATGACATTGAATGTGATGGATTTCCTTCAGTATGAAATCCCATAGATGAGTACGGTAGTTTGAGCTAGATGGCATTTTCCTGTTTGTTTTATATGCGATTGACCAATATCATGCTACGTTGCTCAGGATTCAAATGTCCTGACTTTTGAGCTTTGAAGTTCACAAGATCTACAATGCAAATCAGCCAGATATGATGATAGGAGTACTTTACGTGGATAGATTGACCTCAGTTCTGGAACAACTATGGGGCTTTTCTTTTTGAAGTGTCCGGAGAATGGAGGTGGTCAAGGGGGGCGGTCATACAACCAGCAACGTCCAATACAAAGTAGAGTAAGCCCATATAATTAGCCCAGTAAATATTAATTCGGTATTCCAGTACATATATCTTGCTCAGCTCCCAATAATCAAGTACTATTAGTGATTTGACGTTTGAAGATCAAAGCATGGGCTAAATGACAGTAGAGTGTAGACTAGCTGACGTTTGACAGAAACCCCCTTAGAGATTTGACAGATTGGGCCTGTACGCCTGCACCAATATTATAAACGTTCTATTGACAACCTTTTATAAGTGGATCTGCGGAGTGCATGAAATGTGGATGTTAACGTCTGGGAAGCTGCTGCCAATAAATGATCAGCGTTATAGTAAAGGCTAGAAACTTGTTTTATACGGGCACTGGGCACTAAGACACTGGGCAGTGGGTACTGGGTACTGGACTACTGATAATTGGTGACTGATGAGTGACAAGATTGATCTACGTACTGGCCTATATCAGTTAATGAACGTTTGTTACTCATACAAAAAAAGAATCAGCTAAATCCACCAATCAGTTAGCTTTGGTTGCAACTTCCTCCCTTCTTGTGATACTGTAGTTGCCAACTCTCTTCACGGCTCTTTTGAGGGTAATCCAATAGCTCTTGACGCTAGGTGGGACAGATTGTAAGCTGACAAGACCGTCAACTCTAACTTCCCAATTTTTCAAAATCGTTTTAGTGAAGACTGAGCTTTCACTCTTTAATTTGATGAAAAGAGAATAAAGAACTAAACTGATCCACGAGTATTTTCTCCAAAATAGGGCCTTGGTGATCAACTGAACCAATAATAGTAGCTCAGCACCTGCTGCAATTCTTCGAGAAGATTCATGGTATTTGGCTGTGAATGATTTGAGAGCAGAGCTCACACCTGCAAAGATACCCAAGACTGGAAGGACATCATTTCCAACAAAGTTTGAGACATGGAAGATAGAGAAACTCAAGAAAGGAACAATGGCTAGAAAATGCTGTTTAGGTATCAACAACCAAACCAGGGCATTATATAGATAGTGTGTGTTGTCATCTTGTAAGACAGTTTGGATGTTCATTGCACCACCAGCATTGGTGTAGAACTTTCTTTTGTTTTGATACAACACAATCCCAAATGCATCAATTGCCCCAAAGAATACCAATCTATACCAGAATGAATGGAAAATAGCTCTTGATCTGAAGCTCAGAAGGTAAAATAAAGCGTTGAAGATAACTGCGACATTGCCTAGAAACCAACCAAATCTCAAATGAGAGGTATTGATGACACTCAAGAACTTTTGAGTAACAGTTGCTTTTGTTGCGCTTGAAGTGGAAGTTGATGAGGTGGTTGATTCTTCAACCTTTTCAGGAATTTCAGTAGTAACTGGCATGGTTTCCTTCTCAATTGATTGAATGAATCTCAGTACAGAAAATCTCTCAAAGTGTTTTCGAACTAATACCTTTCAAAAGTACAATCAAATAGAAGACCCAATCAACAAAATTCTTTTAAGAATGATTGCTTTACTTGTTGATTGCGAATTTTAGAAGGGTTTTTCTGGTGACAACGGGAAACAAGCTTGAAATGGTAGGGTTATGCCTACCTTAGACACATACTGTTAACGAATTCACTCACTAAAAAAAAGTTTACCACCGGACTTTCAATCCATCATCCATGACTTTCTCGTCTTACTAGAAGCTACTTTCCTTCAAACAATTCACTTTTTATGATGGCGGCTAATTCTTCCTCATGTATATATATAAATAGCAAAGCTCTTTCCCTACAATTTCCCAGTATGACCTGTTGATTCGATTCAAAGGCTACTTTCAGAAACAGGTTGATCATGAAGAACCCACTAAGGCTGATACTGCTGAGTTTGTCGTTACTTCTTACTGGATCGTTCTGCTCCGCTCAACTTCCCAATCTAGCTGAAGGTCAATATAATGCTGATTATCTTGTATCCCTTCAGTCGCTTCTTCCAGAGAGATTTCAAGGTCTTCTCAGCAAAGAACCAATAGCAAGCACACAAAAAACACTTTACGCAGGAAAATATGAGACTGTTAAAGAGCTTGTCGATAATTTGATTGGTGATGTTGATTATATCCAGAATTTTGACTTAGATGCTCCTTTCAATTACAACTATGAAGACTACGAACCATCTAGCACAGCGGAAGTCGAGATCTTGACTGAGCAAGTCATTGGAAATCTAGTAACTAAATTGTACTACATCTATAAGGATCTCAAGGTAATGTGTGACATTCTTGAGAGGATGACCGAAAAAGATTACCTTGCTGTTCATGACTATATATATGGCGATGATGATCATTCAAACATTGTTGAATACTCCACACAGAGTATAGAGGCTGACATTGATGAATGGGATTTCTCAAACTTTGAGTGGGAAGGTATTAGACCCGAAATCCATAGACACTATGCTGAAGTTCCGTTATTGGAGTCTGAGTCTGATGACTTTTCTGAGAATAATGAGGATGAGGTCGTTGATGCTCAACTCCTAAAGCTCTTACTGAAAATTCCTATACTAATTTTGAAGTTGATAGCTAAGATCATATGGAATTTGATTGCATTGAAGAAGCTGATAAAAATCGCGGAGGATAAGGCAATATTGCTTGTTATAAGATTGATCAAGATAATCTGCAAGATCATTACTTACCTAAAAAGAGAAATTATATTCAAGATCAAGGTCTTCTTACGCTCCATTACGTCTGGTTTAATATTCAAGAAGATTCTTCGTGTCATATTCTTGATCATAAAGAAATTGCGGGTCTTGAGTTGGATTCTTAAGGATTTGCTCTATAGATACAAGTGGAAATTAGTATTTCTTGTGAAGAAGGCAAAGAAAACTTCGTTTTTAATTGCTGTCTATTTTCAAGAACTTGTCTACAAGAAATTGGGCAAAGAGCCAAAAGAGCAGAAAATGTACAGGGATTTCATCAGTTATGATGATGATATTGATGGCTGGGGTGACTATGATTACTATAAAGAGTTTGCACATTATGTTTATCAGAAACCAGGTACGTACAAAAGTACCGATCCAGTCTTGGATAACATTGTGAAGGATGGATTGAAAGAAATTGAGCAGGATGAAGCGGATGAGAAAAAGCATAAAGATGAGGGTTTGACATTTGACCTAAAGGAAGAGTTTGGCTTTGATAGTGTTAAACTAGATCTCAAGAAGTTTCAGCAAAAAGAGGACACTTCGAAGTATGAAGGTGATTACGTACAGTATGAGAAGAAAAAGAAGGTTTTCTGAAATAAGTCAAGCAATATTTAATCATATTCAATGTAAAGCTTTTTCATACCTTTGGTTTTTTGTTATTGTCAGTATAAGCTGGTTTTTTGTTTTTTCTCTTTTTAACAATAGATGTCAAATCATTCACTTTCTGTTCTGTCATTTTTTTTTCACTTTCTGATCCGATGGAACTACTCTCACCCAGTATACCTTTCAAAATTTCTTTCTTTTGCAAGTCCAATAACTCATTTGGGTCTTTCTTTAAATCAACTAATCTCAATTCCAACTCTTTTATCAATTCTTCATCTTTTTTTTCTCTTTGTTTCATTGATTCAATAGCTTTCTCTAAATGAAAAATTGATTTTTCCTTTGATCCTTCCAATTCATGTGTGAATTCTAACGATAGTGAAAGTTTATAATGAATCTCACTTATCAAATTTGATTCAAACTTGTATACTTCTGATCTGAACTCTAGAGTTTTTAAGAAATCCTCAGTTGATTGTTTGAAATTCTCGGTCTCTAATGAGATCTCACCTAAAAGATCATGTAAATTTGATAGTTTTAGTTTTAACTGATATAGTGGGTCAGTAGAAGAGGATGGATCATCAAGTGGAACAGTTTTTTTGATATCAAAAGCATCCAACTTGGCTTGGAATAGAGAACGTGATAAGTCTAGAATATCCCAGGCAACTTCGAAATCAGATTGCTCTTCTTCTTCTTCTTGTTGTTCCTCTTTGCCTTCTCCGTCTCCAGCATTTTGGTCATCTTCTTCGGCATCCTCCTCTTCTTGGTCCTGAATTGTTTGTTCATTTCTATCATTTTCCTCATCATCGTCTTCTTCTTCAGCTAGTGGCACATCCTCACTGAATTGATACAAACCATTACTCTTTTCTGCAACTTTATCTTGTTCTGTTTCTCCTTCTTCCTCATTTTCCTTATTTGATTCTTTAGCTGGCTCACCACCGAATAATCCATTTTTGGAAACAGCTACTTGAAACAAAGCTTTCCCATATAGAAATAAGAGTTCTGGATCCTCTGTTCCTTCATTTGATTCTGAATAGAGTCGACAGGCATTACCGTAGAAATCTGAAGATTCTTCGTAATTTTTGGCAGCATACGCTTTTGCCCCTTGCTCTAATAGTTTCGTGATCTCAGAAGAGTGTGACATGATCGATATAGAGTGATCAGAATAATAGAAACATAAAGAATACACGCATAAGCTAAAAAATTATTAGGTATAGGAAAACGCGTAAAGAAGTACTCAGTACATTCTATTTCCGGGACATCACATGACTATCACGGTGTGTACGGTTCACCCTCGGTAATGGTCAAATTGGAAGCTCTGTTTTGTGTTTCAAACGCGTATTTTCTTTTTCATCAGCAAATTCACAAAAACCAACAAAGAAGAATTGATTTGAGAGAATCTGATTAATCCTGGTTTATTCTGTTCTGGATCACTTGTTCTTGCATCATCTATAAGCTTCAAAGATATCAAAAATGACAGCAAACTCCTCTTCAATGCTTGATATTGGATCAGCTCCAAGTAGTTCTGGTATCAAACAAGAACATGATGTTGATGATGTCAAATCACAAGCCACCAACACAACTGGTCTTGGTCTAGACTTCACAGGCAAAGACGAAGTATCTGTCTCTGCTGACAAACCAATCAAGCAAGAGCATCGCTACGAAGAAGAAGAAGAAGAAGAAGAAGAAAAAGCTGTCGCTAACGGTAATGGTAATGGTAATGCTCATGAAGCGGTCTCAAATGGTGCTCCAAGTGCTAAATCTGTTCCAGCTGTTCCATCATCAGAAGTGAAAATCATCAGAAGAAAATTGAACGGCTATGTTGGTTTTGCAAATCTTCCAAAACAATGGCACAGAAAATCAATGAGAAGAGGTTTCAATTTGAACTTACTGGTTGTTGGTGAAGCAGGTTTAGGTAAATCAACTTTGATTAACACTTTGTTCAACAGAGAATTATATGCTACTAAAGAACCAAAAGACCCTGCACAAGAAAGACCATCATCTGTCACAATTGACACTGTCGAAGCCGATATCGAGGAAAATGGTGTTAAATTACATTTGACTGTTGTTGATGCTCCTGGATTTGGTGATCAAGTCAACAATGTCGATTCTTGGAAACCAATAGTTGATGAAATAAATCAAAGATTTGACTCTTACCTAGAATATGAAAACAAGATAAACAGAAGTGGGTACGTTGATTCTAGAATTCACTCGTTATTATACTTCATCGAACCAACTGGTCATTCTTTGAAACCTCTGGATGTTGAATTTTTACTACAGGTTCATAAAAAAGTCAACGTTATACCAATCATTGCAAAAAGTGATACTTTGACTGAAGAAGAGATAGTGGAATTCAAACAAAGAATTCTAGCTGATATCAAACAACAAGGGATTAACATATTTGAGCCGAAAATTTACGAGAATGATGACGAAGAAACCAGAACCAGCACACAAGAACTTATTTCTAAAGTTCCTTTTGCCATTGTTGGATCCACTCAAGCAATCCAAACCGCTGATGGTAGAACTGTCAGAGGTCGTCAATATCCATGGGGTATAATTGAGGTTGATAATGAAGATCATAATGATTTCATCAAGTTGCGTCAATTACTGATTAGAGATTTCTTGGAAGATTTACGTGAAAAAACTTCGACTGCTTTATATGAAAGTTACAGAACTGAGAAGTTGTTGAGATTGGGTATTCAACAAGACGACACTGTCTTTAGAGAGTTTGATCCTGCCACAAAGCAACAGGAAGAAAAGGCTTTACATGAAGCTAAATTGGCCAAACTAGAAGCTGAAATGAAACAGATTTTCCAACTAAAAGTCTCAGAAAAGGAGAAAAAGTTGCAAAAATCAGAAGCTGAGTTATTCTCAAGACATAAAGAAGTGAAAGAGAAACTATTGAAACAAGTTAAAGCCTTGGAGGATAAGAAGAAACAATTGGAGAATGCAAGATTGAATCCACCAGCTGCTGATCCAGTTTTACCATCACAACCTGTCACTAAGAAGAAAGGTTTTCTACGTTAGGGCTCTTGGTAATGTGAGATCAGAGTGTTACAAGACGAGTATTGTTTGTGTGTATTTAGAGCACTGCCTTCTATATAAAAATATCTGGTTATGTTAAATTTCTGAATTTGTACGAGAATTGCGAATTGCGATGTTTCTGCTGTACTCGAATTTTTTTATTTTCTTACGTTTTTTGGCCTTGGGTGTAGACAACGAGCAAATAACGCTGTAAACACTTAAAAAGAAGGCGAAATTTCTTTTATTTTCCATTCTGTTGATGATAATGTCGAAGACTTCATTCAATCAGAGAATGCAGGTACTGACAATCAACGTGTCAAACATCCACTGCGTGGATTGCCACAAGTCCATCAACCACGTTTTATCACAGATCTTTGAGATAGTCAAGTCATCGGACCAGATCACAACCGATTACAACGTCATTGATGAAATTGAGAAGCCACTTGCTGAGATTCAAATCATTGATGATGAAAGCATCAACATCTTGACCAAGCGTGGGGTACTCAACAAGAGATTAACTCGTTTGATCTTAAGAAGATTGGAGAAATGTGGGTTCCTAGTCAAAGATTATGAGTTCCATGCGATTGGTACTGATAGTTCATATGAAACCATTCATAATCAGTCCAGTCATATCAAATTGGGTCTATGGCATCATCTTTATAGGATGTGGACTAAGAAAGATGATAGATCAGAACATTTGAAGAACTGCTCAGAATGTCGCAAGAAACAAGAGGAAAAATTCTCAAATGGGAGCCATAAAGATGTTGAGCTAAGAGAAGTCGTTACAGATTCCATCGAATATAGAGCTGTACTCACCATTGGTGGAATGTCATGTGCTTCATGTGCGAATTCAATCACTCAAACTTTAAAAGAATCGTTTGGGTCTGATTTTTCTGATCCTTCCAAATTCTCCATAGATTTGGTTTCAAACACTGCCATCGCCATTCTTCCAAACAAACAATTCGCAAACAAAATTATTGCAGCTATCAAAGATGCAGGATTTAGTGCTAATCTTGTTGAACTGTTACCTGTGAAAAGAGAAATCAAATATAAGGTGACTTCTGCCATTGGTGGGATGTCTTGCGCCGCTTGCGTTAGTGCAATTTCATCATCTGTTGGTAATTTGGATTTTTTGGTTGAACATGCTATATCTGTTGTTTCCAAGTCAGGTGTGTTTATCATTGATTCAAACAATGAGGATAAAATTGAGAAATTAAAAGAAACTATTGAGGATTGTGGGTTTGAATTTGACATTGTCAGTATTGAAGAGACTAATTATGCGACTACCAAAAAACTTTCAAGGACCGTGAACTTAAAGATTGAAGGGATGTATTGTGAACATTGTCCTGAGTCTATCATGAAGATCTTATCCAGTCATGGTGAATCTGTTGTGATTGAGAACCCAATAACATTGAATCATCCATTTGTGAAATTTACCTATATTCCAACACCTCCATCCCTGACTATCAGATCTGTTTTGAGAGAACTAGAAAATGCAAGTCCTCAATTCAAAGTTAAATTGATTGAAGATGTCTCACTGGATGAACACTTGCGTCAAATTGCGAAGAAAGAAACAAAGAGAATTGCTTATAGATTGATCTTAACTACCATTATTGCTATTCCTACTTTTGTCTTTGGAATTGTTGGTATGTCACTCTTGCCCAAATCCAATTCTTTCAGGAAGTGGTTGGATGTCCCAATAATCTCTGGCAATGTTTCACGCATGACTTGGGTTTTGTTCTTTTTGAGTACTCCAGTATATTTCTTCGCTGCTGATATTTTTCATAAGAAAGCCATAAAGGAGATTATAACTTTATGGAGAAGAAATGTCCCTTGGAAGAGAAGAATTTTCAGATTTGGAAGTATGAATTTATTGATGTCACTTGGGACATCTGTTTCCTACTGGTCCAGTTTGATCATATTGATAGTTTCAACAAGGATTAGTTCCTCAGGTCACAAGAAAGCTTTCACCACTAATTATTTTGACTCAGTCGTGTTCTTATGTTTCTTCTTGTTGATTGGAAGACTATTAGAAGCTTTTTCGAAGACCAAAACGGCTGAAGCCATTTCCAAATTGGGAGATTTGAAACCTACAGTTGCGAATCTTGTTGTCAAAGATGGTGAGAATTCATATCATGATGACTCCAAAATCGAGATTAACCTGTTAGAGATTGGTGATTATATAAGAATTTTACCAGGTGAATCTCCACCAGTTGATTGTATAATTGTTGACGGTTCAAGTACATTCGATGAAAGTGCATTGACTGGAGAATCTATTCCTGTCGAGCATACAGTTGGTGAGCAACTTTTTGCTGGTACCGTTAACAAAGGTTCATATACTGTTGTTGCCAAGTTATCCACCCTAGATGGTACTTCTTTGATTGATCAAATCGTGAATACAGTGAGAGATGGACAAATGAAAAGAGCACCGATTGAAAAAACTGCTGATGTTCTCACTGGTGTATTTGTTCCGATCATAACTTTTATTGCTATCTTGACCTGGGTCATCTGGATCAGTTTAGGTTATTCTGGGAAATTACCACAAAGATATTTGACCAATGATGTTGGTGGTTGGGCTGTGTGGTCTTTAGAGTTTGCCATTGCTGTCTTTGTTATTGCTTGTCCTTGTGGTATAGGGCTTGCTGCTCCAACTGCATTGTTCGTTGGTGCAGGTATTGCTGCTAAAAACGGTATTCTAGCAAGAGGTGGAGGTGCTGCTTTCCAAGAAGGTTCCAAGATCAATGTTGTTTGTTTTGATAAGACAGGTACTTTGACCATGGGAGGTGATTTGAAAATAACAAATTATGCGATTCATAAGGATAATGATATCAAGAAAATTGCCTTACAAGCTTCGAAAGATCTAGAGGTTGGTTCTAATCATCCATTGGCAAATGCTGTTAAAACATTTATTCATGAGATTGGTGAAAAGAAGAAGATTGAAGTGAGTAAAGTGATGGTTCCACAAGCAGAAGAACTTAGAGGAAAAGGTTTGAAAGGTGAGTTCATATTGACAGAACAAGATCATTCATCAGCCTTGAGAGACTTAAATCCATCCAATATAATTCTAGGAAATGAAACATTGATGAAAGAGTTTAAAGTTCCATTCACCTCACATCAACAATCAAGTTTAGATAATTGGAAATTACAAGGTAAGAGTGTAATAATTGTTTCCATCCAATGTCAAACTTATTTTAAGAATTTGAACTATTATCCAGTATTATTAATGGCAGCAAGGGATGAAATTCGTCCAGAAGCTAAAAATGTGATTGAACAATTGAGATCTGAAAAGATTGAAACATGGATGATATCAGGTGATAACTTCATGACTGCCAACACCATTGCAAAAGAATTGGGAATTGACAACGTTATTGCCGAGGTCTTACCAGATGGGAAAGCTGATAAAATCAAATGGATCAGAACAACGCATAGAAGGGCCAAAATAGCAATGGTTGGTGACGGTATAAATGATGCACCAGCATTAGCTACGGCAGATGTTGGGATTGCCCTTGCTTCAGGCTCTGAATTAGCTCTAACATCAAGTGATTTTGTTCTATTATCACCAAAATTTCCATTGATCACGTTGTTGACCTTACTAAAACTTTCCAAAACGGTTTTCAAGAGAGTAAAATTCAATTTTGGATGGGCTTTGATATATAATATGATTGGTGTTCCAATTGCTGCTGGTGTTATTTATCCATACAGGAATTCTAAACTTTCTCCGGTGTGGGCCAGTGCTGCTATGGCTTTGAGTTCAATCAGTGTTGTTCTGAGTAGTTTAGCACTAAAGTTTTTCAAGAGGCCAAAAGTGGTGACTGAAAACGTGAAAGATCTTCATGGATTTGAGGCATTTGAGGAGATTTTGTAAAAATTATAAAATTATAAGATGGAATTTACGATAAGTATTGTTATGGTGATTATTATACTTGATTGGGATATCTAGGATACTGCATCATGCGTGATAATTTGAAATATGTTAATAATATGACTTGTCTGCACTTATAGCATGAGGTCTTTTGAAGAATCAGCAACTTTTTATCCTGATTATCGAAACGTACTCATGAGTAGACTT
Organism: Wickerhamomyces sp. NRRL YB-2243; assembly: GCA_030581995.1. Taxonomy (NCBI): domain Eukaryota; kingdom Fungi; phylum Ascomycota; class Saccharomycetes; order Phaffomycetales; family Wickerhamomycetaceae; genus Wickerhamomyces; species Wickerhamomyces sp. NRRL YB-2243. The sequence goes on from JAKTWL010000022.1 coordinate 135,719, forward strand.
TTAATCAATTTTCATTTATACGATAGACGTTTGTAGCTTTATGACTATATGATCTTGCTTTTGAAATTTTGTCACGTCGAACCGATCCAAACTGGCTGCTCATATTGACATCTGTTCAGTTTCTGATTGTTCAATTCTCAAATATTTCTACTATGGACCTAGTCATGATACCAAGATGAGACGTTGAGGCTCGTTAACCAACAAATAATACTCCTCGGCTTGAATTTCAGAAATACACACTGTCATTGGTGGACCTAGGAAGCTATTCTTTGGTACTTACGGTGTACCTGGAATCTCGAACTTGGAACTTGGAACTTGGAACAGATGTGATCTTCATTTTCATACAATCTGCAACTCGTATAATATTGAACTTAATTACGAATTTCGCTTTACAGATAGGCACAACAACACAACAACACAACAACAATAGGCAAATAGGCAACTGTCACATAGCTGTGCGTATGGGGTGCTTGTTTACGAAGAGCTATCGGTAATTTTTTATTCACCAGGGGTTATACCAATGTGATACCAACGTTTACCAAGTACGGAGCAACAAGAATCCACATGAGTTTTTAATATCTGGTGATCAGAGGCATTTAGGATTCGACTTGATGAATCAACTGATAAGAATGTTGACGTTGGATCAATTCTGCTCCCAGTTTTTTTGCTTTGCTTTAAACATTGCTGTATTGCCTCTATATTATTATAATTCTTTCCCCATGCCAGTTAATTTTTTTGACGTTGTTCATAATTAGTACCTACTTCATGTTCAATTAGTTAATATTCATGGGTCATGGGTCGACTTGGATATCATAGATAATTTCAAGACGTTATTATCAATTTCATGACAAGTATAAATAATGATCGATCGACGCTACTACTTTGAAAAGATATGTTAATGACGTTGATATAGTTTCTAATCAATAATTTGGCTGCAGACCCTTAGTTATAAGAATATATCCAAGCTATGTTGAAAAATATCTTGATCCATTTCTTGTTCTTGACTGCCATTAATGTTCTGGCTTCACCAAGTCCTGATGCTACAGCTGAGCTGGATCTTGAAAAAAGATCAGACACTGAGACTGTCAACATTGAAATCCCTGACTATATTGTTGATATGGCTATTTCTGATCAAGCTTATTATGAATCCTTGTCCAATGTATCATTCACTTCTTTAGAGTTATATGAACATGCTTTGTTATTCATCAATACTTTTCTCTACCCTAACAATTTGGAGCAAGCAGAGACTATCAATAGTACATATTTTGCTGAAGATGTTGTTGGTAGAATTGACATTACTAGAGTTTATGAAGGTCAAGAATTGAACACTGAGTATTTATTTGGTTTATTTGTCAACATTGCTGATAATTCAAACTTGGTCAATATTTTTGGTTATGCTACAAGTTATGAATTGTATGCATTTCATGGTCATGGAAATCAATACTCATTCAGCGTTATATTAAATGGAACTTTCCCACTATTTAATGATGAAATCATCCCATTTGAAGCAGATATCTATATTAAACTTAATGAAGACAAACAAATTTGGCAATACGATTTACAGTTCAAAAGATGGGATAGATTTTATGAAATCATTCAAAAAAAGGGTATTGAAGCAATCACAGGAGAAGAAGTTGATAAAGTTACAAATGACAACATTGTATACTTACAAAAAGTCATTGCTGACTCAGTTTGTAAAATTCATGAAGAATATTGTTTTGGAACACCATATCAACAGTATAATTCCACTGATGCTTGTCTTGAATACCTTATTTATGAAACACCATTTGGTGAAGATTGGGAAGGTGGTAGAGATACATTGTTCTGTAGATCATTACATCAGAACATGGTTTCATACAGACCTCAAGTCCATTGTGCTCATATTGGTCCTTCTGGTGGTGATATGTGTATCAATTCAGACACTGGTTATGAGGAGGTTGTATTTGGATTCCATAATTTTTTCAGACAACCTTTTATTTCAATCTGATCAAAGTATAGCTGGTGTTTCCCTCATGATTGATATTCATATTCACTTCATTATCACTGATATTTGATGGGTACGAACAAGTAATGGATCAAAATTTAAATCTATAGATTCGAAATAAAGACAATTATGATTGACGTACCAACAGTCCAACCACTCATCCATTGTCAAGACGAATATAAATGACCTATTAATATAAAGAACAAATTATAATTATATACAGTATCACGTGAGTCTCAGTCATGTGTCATGTGACCGGAATACCTCGGAAATGACCAGCTCGGTAATTGTTGTTTTTGGTGGCAATTTGATGGAAACAACAACAACAACAACAACAACAACGACCATTTACATTTTAAAAGGAAGTCCATTGAACTAAATGTCTTTAGAATCGTTAACAAATCAATTGAAAAGTGCATTTGAAGCTAAGAATTATGTACAGGTGGAAGAGTTGATAACTCCAATTAAGATTTTATTAATTTCTAATGATTTGTTAATACCAAATCATATAAAATTTCAAGATAAAAATTATATAAATGATTTAATCATATCAAGATCAATTTTAGAAATATCAGCTTTCAGTTCTATAAACTTAGAAAAATTTGATCAATTTGAGAATGTATTGAATCAATTGAAAGTTTTTTATTTCAATTCAAATCAAGATTTAAACAAATCAAGTAAAAAATCTAAATTATTAAGTTTATATTTGTTATTATTGTTAAGCACAGGTGAATTTGTTCAATTTTATACTGAATTAGAATATTATTATTCAAATGGAATTGATCAAGAAAATGATTTATATTTGAAATTCCCAATAAATCTTGCAAATTGGTTGATTGAAGGATATTATGATAAAGTATTTCAAATCTTATTGGAGAATCAAAATGATTTAAAACTTAAAGAATTTACAATATTCAATGATATACTATTAAAAATTACTAGATTAGAAATTGGCAAAAGTTTAAATAAAAGTTATGGAGAATCATTAAGTCTTGATAGTGTCAAGAATTTATTATATTTAAAAGATACCAATGAATTAAATGAATTCATTCAAGAGTTTGATTGGAAGCTTAACAATGGACAAATCAAATTTAACAAAGAAGAAGACTTAGATGATATGGAAGATGATGGTTTATCAAATGGTGAAAAACTGGTAAAGAATTGTTTAAATTTTGCAAAAGAAATTGACTCCATTGTTTAGATGTAATTAAAAAAAAAATTATATTGAAATAGATATATATAAAAAAAAAAACCATTCTTCATTGTAGTATATTTATACTGAACTATAAAACTCTTTATAACCATTATCCAAATCAAACAAAAATTTTCTAATATCTTCTTCATTTAATTCATCCAATACATTCATTTTATTCAATTTTATTAACCAATCAATCAATGTCTCATCTTTTTTATTCAATTTACTTAAATTTTTAATCAAATCACTTAATAATGGATATAATTGATCTTTTGCTTTATAATTTAATTTTAATGCATCCATCAATGTAATAAAATTTCCAGTTGTTTCCACTATTAATTTACTATTATTATTATTCCCATTAGATAAATTAATTGAATTTGATGACTGTAAATTTGTATTTTGATGAGATTGAACTTGTGTAAAAGAATGTTCAATGGTTATAGGGATTCCTATATCTAATCTATTCTTTGCATTTGATACATTCATTTGATAAATTTCAATAAATTTTTCTAAATTTATAAATTTTGATAAAACATCTTGTTGTTTTAAAATCGTGGTGTATTGTGATATCAGTTTAGATACTATTTGAGTATAATCATCATTCGATATGTTATCCTTAAGGTATGATTTTTCAACTATTTCAAGTGTGGTTATTATTGAATAAAGCTCTGCTAATGATTCATTAATTTCATGTTCTTTGGTTGAAGAAGAAAGGAAAAATTCGTTAAAATAAAGAGGGTTTGTTGATGATGAATAATTGGTGGAATATGAAGTTATTGGGGCATACGATTGTGAGGATTGCTGCATTTGTTGTATTTGATCAAAAATTCTATTGATTCTTTTGTATATTATTGAAATTCCTTGTTTTTTTATTTTAAAGTATTCATTCGCCTTTGGAATAATTTAAAAAAAATCTACAATAAAATAAGAGAAAATCTTTATTTATTTTATAAAAATTTATCCTTGTCAGATTTATTCTTCATTATTATCGCTTCAGGTTGAGGATATTTCACAACATCATATTTACTATCATAACCCAATTCTCCTTCTTTATACTTTGATAACTCTTCACTAGCCAAATTTGACTCCATAATGATCCATTTAAGTAAATTTAAAGATTTAACTCGATCAAATGGACATAGTGTAAAAGGTTGGTTAAATTGAATTGATCCTGTATGATTATATTTTAAAACACAACGAACTTCATATCGATAAGATACCAAGTTTGATTGGAAAGTCATTGGTGAATGATGTGTAAATGGGATTGGATTTGAAGAATCATGATTAATCATTAAAGGAACTAAAGAATTTTTTTTAGTTGTATTTATTAATGGTGTTAAAAGTTTTGAATCTTGTTCTTTTAAAAAAAGATCATAAAGATTTTGTAATGATGTTGGTTTTAATGTAATTCTTGAAGAAAAATCATGTTCTAACGTTATATTTAATTGTTTCATTTCAGAATTTAAAATTGATTCTTTAATAAAACTTTTATCACAATGACATTCAAAAATCTCAACTATTGAAAGTTCAAGTTTTTTCAATTTGATTTTTTTATCATTTGAATTTCTTGAAATATTTAAATTTATTAAAAGTTCTTCTGATGAACTTATGGATGTTGATGGGATAGAATAATTCAACAATACTAGATGATCTTTTGAATCTGTAGTTTTTGTTATTGGTTCATTAAATTGACGATACAATGGTAATGTATCAAACGTAGTTATAACAATAGGGAATTCAAAAAATTTCAATTGTTTGTTAACAAATAGTTCAATTTTTAAAAAATGTTTAGTCAATGATCTAGAAGATTCATTTGTTGTTGGAATTGAATTCTTTATTGGAATTATGAATGGAATATTCATTCCTAAAATTCGATCATTAAAATTTTTTAAGATTTCATAATTAATCTTTGGTTGTGATTGTGGAATATCTCTAGATTTGAATTTCAAAGTATCAACAGTTATAAATTGAATTTTGATTGAATTTATTAATTGAGGAATAGATTCATTGGTTCTCAATTCTATTATCCCTTGAATTGTTGGATAAGTCTTTGGAACACCAGGACATCCTCTTATCAACGAATAATTGGTGGGTTTCAAATCAACAGTGGTCATGATGGAAACGTTAAAAAAAAAAAAAAAGTTCTATTGAGCAAACAAACTTTATTGTATGACTAATAAAATACCAAGGTTTTTCACCGTATTAACGATTATGAGATATTCAGTGACAGTAAACTTTAGTTTTATTAACTTTAATGATGGATCAATTTCAACAGAACTATCAACAATCTGAGAAATTTTTTTAAGAAAGTTGTCAGCGGTAATTTTATTCAATTTAAGGATTTTTTCGTTATCGTAAATCCAACCATTAAAGATATGTTTTGAATCCAATTGGAATGTTAAGAAAGTGAATACAGAGTTTATTGGTGAGTTTTTCAAAGAATTTTGCAAGAATTGATAATTTGAGATTGATTCTATGAGAGAGTTTGATGGAAGATCTAGAAATTCTGTGGACATGTAAGAAGGATCAACTGAAGGGAGGATGATTTAAAGCTGTGAACCTTAATTAAGCTGTTTGTTGTTTGTTGTTTGTTGTTTGTTGTTTGTTGTTTGTTGTTTGTTGTTGTTGTTTTTTTCTTACATTGTTTGAAAGATCCCCCTGGCAACTGGTAGGCCCACGTCGCTCTTACACCAGTTATATTAGTTGATATTTGATGAATACTTATTTATTTGATAGTTACAGTGAATTTATAGCTAGGATTACTTGTTGATATTACAGTAGATACCGTTGTAAATTGATGATCCAGTTACCATGGAGAAATTACGAGGTGTAGATCATCTACAGCATGATACACCCCAGTTATATCCCTTGACAGGCGAAGTTAATGACGTTATTGGCTTGATCATAATGTTTTACAAAACAACTATGAAACAGTGAACACACATGTTTGTTTACACTTTGACACCCAATTCCTATACGAATTTGGGGAAAAGGGGAAAAGGGTGTTTGCTACACGTCCCAAACACGAAAATATAAACACGAAATGGCGCCTGTCACGTGTCTGGAGCCACCCAGTCGTTTAAAATTTTGACAGACATCGCAAAGACAAATCCCGAAGGGCAATTTGCCGCGAATTTTGCAAAATCGGCTGATTTTCATTTCAAAACAACTATGGCTGGATCTTTTTTGTATTGAGGAATTTTAAACGAAATGCCAACAAAAATTATATAAAGATGCTACAATCCTCATGTTCGTTCTTCTCTGTTTCTTCTTCTTTACATTCATTCATTTTTTAAAATACATCACACAAATGTTTGCTTCATTCGTTCGTTCTGCTAATTTCAGATACTCACATCAGAGAAAACCAATACAATCACTCTTAATGTTGAGTTATCTATCATTAGGTATTACTCTACCATTCGTTCTTCCTTTAAAGAAACATCTAAAGCTAAGCTCAAACTCACAAGCTAATAACAGAGTGGTAGGTGTCATTGGCTTAAGCTCTTTTGTAAAGTTGTGAACTCACAATTTTTTGCAGTCATATGGTTTTCATATAGATCTATATGACATGAATTATAACGAGAAAAAAAATTTACGTTGAAAATTGATTACTTTCCAAAAAAAATCTTCAATCTGTTACGCCATGGGGTTTTATTATATACTTTGAACAGGTCGGGTTCAGAGTTTGGTATGGTATGGTATGGTATTCCTTTTTTTTTTTGTTGCTTAATCTATCTTATCTCATAAAGTTGTGAGTGATTTTTCTTCACAATTTATATATACATTGGGTTTTATCATGTTGATGTTTATATACAATCATAGGCTTAAAGTTGAAATATCTCAGACAATTGGTTCATTTGCTGATCAAATTTAGCATACTCAACACCAAGGCTCTAAAATAGAGCATTGATCAATCCCATTATAAATTAAATAGGAAATATATCATATTGATGATGTCTTGTGAAAAATACACAAGGATTGTATACATTCGTAACACTTCCATCCTAGCTAAATCATTATCGCTATGATTATACGTAGAATGTTCTGGTTCTACCAACAACATCTGAAACATCCACGTCAACTAATCTGTATCTCAGCTTTAAAAATCGTTTAATTTCATTTAGCCGTCAATTTATAGCCAATTTTTGACATGTTTATCTAATTTTACCGGTTAGGAGAAACAAAGAAAAGTCAAAAAAAAAAAAAATCCCCAAATAGGATATGACCGGATCAGGATTGTATTATGTAATCAATCTCTATTTTTTTTTTTTTTTTTTTTTTTTTTTTCCTTTT